>PNEQ01128041.1:0-30989 GCA_003012365.1 Medauroidea extradentata
TTGCAACCACTTCAATTATCCACATGTGTAACGGGAATATGACAATTAATGTATGTGAATGTTATACTGTCCTATCATAAGAGTAAGATGCTATTAGTGTGATGTTGTAGCACTTACGGCCTAGAAAATTTATTAATTTAACAGCGATGACTGGCCGTACAATTATTTGGTTATTTTATACACTTAGTACAAATACGTCCGTCACAAGTAAATCTTACAAAAAAAAATATGGACTGACCGGGATTCAAACCCACGCCCAGCAGTAGTAGTCTGGTATCTGTGGAACACTGTGGCGCGCAAGAGGGGACTAACTCCTATCTCCGTGCAGTGTTGCCACATAGTGTGCGGAAAAATTCGTCGTACCACATTTTGCTACCTACATTTTCGTCATCAAATTACCTCAGGATTCGCGTGGTGTGCTTATTATGCGGCAGTTTCTGGACACCCTGTATATATATATATATATATGTTTAAAACACCTAATTATTACTAATTATATAATTTATTCTATACCTGAATTACGTCCTTTGTTGACATCACATGATAAAATTGCTCCAGACTTCTCGTTCAACAAAATATAATACAACATTACATTTTCCATGAAAATGCACTCAGACCGCCTTAGAACATATTTTCTTTTACGTACACACACGTGAGGCTCTGTTTAATTTTTACACATGCTTTCCTGTGTATCGTCTGCTGGCTGCTATCTACCCTACATCCGAGCAAGGTAGATCTTTATCACATTACTTTCTTGGAAGATTTACTCGCTACTGAGTAGAACCAATAAAGTTTTCATAAGTGCTTAATGCTGTGTTACGAGTAGTGTAAGTAAAAAAAAAAACAAAAATGGTAGTGTATGTTTGCCATGAGGTAAGTTTAAATGATAATTATAAAGGTTGTTGTAATGGTAATGTATATAATGACTGGTTGTATAATGAGGCGTATCTAGCAATACAAGAGAATATTTTGTGTGAAAAGTGTGAATGTTAAATAAATAAAAAATTAAAGTTGCAGGCCTACATAGAAGTGGGCACACATTTAACAAAAGTTGTTGTGTTGAAGTAAATCAGGGCTTATTAAAGGGGAAGGCACAGGAGGCACGTGGCCCCACCCCCTTTTTGACCCCAACACAATTTCTGCCAATAGTTTGGCAAAAAAAAATCTGTTTTGGTGCTTGTTGGAACTCACATTAATATTAGCCGGTCTGTAAAATTAAACAATAGCACTTTATTTGCTGGAAAGAAGAATTCAGTACCCACTAAAGTAAAACATACTCATTGTAAGACTGACTGGAATGCAAGAACACTTAAAATTGCTGCTGCATGTAGCGTGAGTCATGACCACCCACCAGGTTCCAGGACAATGGACAATACGAGACAAGTGGCCGGACCCTCACTACCGGGCTCCGGCCACACATTCCCTCGACTACTGACAGTTAGCTGTAAGTGCACAAAATGTAGGTTTAAGGCTGTTCAATAAACTACCAGGCAACATTAAATCCTTAGAGGGAAAAAAATTTTAACAAAAATTGCATGAATTTTTACTCAATAAATCTTTCTACACTCTGTCTGAATACATGTCAGTATAGGCTAATTTTACTGTAAAGTGTAAAGGTAAATAAATGGTTTAAAGAAGAGAAAGGGAAGGGGAAAAAAAATGTTATTGTAAATATTTATGTTTATATGTTTGTGTATTTTAATGAAACATGTCTTTGTATGTGTATATAGATCTTTTATTCTAGTACATAAATATGTAAACAATTTGTAATATTACAAGCCTTCGTGAAGTTATGTAAATCACACTTTTTCTGTCTTTCTCACACTAGTATTACTAGCGATATTGTTTTCTTGATCTCTGTATTTATATTATGTTTATATGGTATTGTATTGTATTGTTCCTGACGATTTCTATAGCAATGTATTGTTGCTCGACAGAAAGATAAATAAATAAATAAATAAATAAAGCCCCACACAGGGAAAATTTTCAGTGCTTCAAGTACTCATTTACCTGTACAGTTGCAAGTCGGTCTCGACTTGTGAAACAGTCATATGACGAAGAAATAAACATTAAGAGATAAAATTCAAATCAGAATGAGTTAGGTGGAAAAGCAACGAAGATAACATCATTCTTCGGAAAGATTAATCAAAATTCAGGTTAGTCACTTTCATCTCATATTTTTGGCCAACAATAACTAGTTATAATAATGATGACAATTGACAAATGTCATTGCCATATTTAGCATAGTATGTATAGGTCATTCGTAATAAAGTGAGAACTAAAAATTTAACTTTTGAAAAATATCGCTAGTCATCACTGCATATAAGTCAACATTAACTATAGTTCCCTTACTGCTCGTATGGTTGGCAGCAAACTTACGCAATACAGTTCCGTGTGTCTTCCTAATTAAATACAACAATACATAACTAAAATCAACCGAAACTGACATCATTGTAGTTTACATAAAAATAAACCTTTTTATTAAACTGTATGGACTCATACTGAGTGCACAATTTATCTCACATGTGCAAACATTAAGTTAAGAGGGCGTGGTACATAATTCAATGGTAAAAGCATTAATCTATAACTGTAGGTTTCTTGACGTCAATTTGTGAAAATTAAACAATAGCAATCCTAGACAATAGTTACAGCCAACTTTTTAAACATAATTGTTTCCAGTGTTTCGAACATCTGAGGCACAATCTCTGACGTTGTAACCTCGTGCATTTAACTGCTGCGCAAGAGATCACACTTAACGAATTTGTAATTTTGGATACATTTTTACTCATAAAGTTGGAAAATACCATAATCTAGGAGTATTTTATCCATATTGGCTTCGAAAAAAGCGTAGAAATCAACTAATGTTATCAGCGTTTATTTATCTACCACGCACTCTTCAAGTGTCCAGAGAGGTTAGACATGTACCGTCGTTAGCCGTTATGCGCGGAAATAAACGAATCTGCTGAAAATAGAAATTAAGAAGGGTATTTCTGAGTTCTCACTTTATCCCGAACCGCCTACAGTATTGTTACAAGCTTGCGGGCTAGGTACGTTTGGGGATGGAGGTCTTTGATAAAATAAAGAAAATAAAGCTAACCTAGTTTATTTACAACTGTATATACAAAAAACCTATGTCTATAATGATTTACCACAATAAATGTCAAACAGAACAAATAACTACTATTTACATAAAGGATAAAAAAAAAATACATCTACACAAGTTCTCTGTATATGGAAAGATTACTAGTCACTCACAATGGTGGATCCAATGAAATAATACCGAAGAATCTATCTGGCCTAGAAACATCTTCTTCCTATTAATTGCTGTGGTCCCACTCGCTGGACGCCCTTGAACAGTCGTCGCAATACAATCTTGTCACTATCACTTCAGATCACACTAGGCAGCTGCCAGCAAAAACTCTCTCGCTCCTGCTGCAGCTCCCCCTTATATACCCCTCCCTCCTTCTTCTCGAATTATCTCGGCGGGTCTCTGTTCTCCAATCTCCTGGAAAGATGTCGCTTCAAAGTCAAGCACCACCCCGAGAGCTAAAGAGGGAACAGGATCATTCCAGATCACGATATTTTCTCTCGGTTACCCGATACTGGGTGCAGGTGGTTATCATGGAGTAATACAATCACCCGAGGAGGTCTTTTAGCGCTGCCACCACTGTATTGTATTTCGCCGCCCTGCCCGACAGCCACGGCGCCGAGGAGTGGGAAGGGAGGGTGTCCTAACTCCGCCACCACAGCATCGCACTACACCGCCCAGTCAGACAGTCGCGGCTCGCAACAGTATTAATGTATATTTCAATTTGTTTTCAATTTTGTATTTACCTAACAATTTATGCCTTGTACTTTTATGGCAGTTTGAAAGAGGACATCATGGGTACGACTAACAACACAAAGCCAGAACCTACAAGTGTAACGAGTGTCTCAACAATGGATACATCAATCAAAGCATTTGCCACATTAAGTGGAGGTACAGTAATGAAGTATTTTATACATTACCATGTTAGTACAATCATCACTTAGAGGCCTGATTCGTCACACGCCCTTCAAAGTTGGCTGCCTTTTTTATTTCTCAATAGTAAATTGGTTGGCGGGTATTTTCTGGGATCTCCAGTTTCCCTCGCCCTTTCATTCCGGCGTTGCTACATGCTCACCTCGTGTCATTCCTCACTAGCGCTGGCCAAAATACCTCACTATCACTATGTCACTACCAATAGTAAAAATCTTTTGAAACAGTCTTATATCATAATTACAGCGGACCACTAACAGTTTTTTCCCATATTAATTTAACCTTCTCCCTACAAGAATGAGTTTTAGGCTTCAGCATTACACATGTGAGACTTCAGGGCAGAAATGATGCAACCACAACGAAAATTAAAAACCCTATACAGTGGCTTAAACTACAACTACATAGATGTATCAGACCACGAAGCATACTTCAGAATATCAGTCTTTTATGTATTTCTTGATCACTTGAGTAAAGAACTTGAACAATTTTCCGAGAAGAATAGTTTTTAGGAAATTTAAAAGAACCGATTCCTAAATTCAGTGAACAGTTCAACTGTTCAAAAATAATAGATGTTGCCAAGTGGTACACGTGTGATTTGTTGGGAAGTTTGGTTGAGCTTGAAGGTGAGTTGAAGATATGGAGCCATTTTTGGCTGAAAAAATTGGTGGAAGAACATTCATGTACAGGACTAGACACCTTAACGTCAAAAACCATTGAATTTTACCGCAACATCAAGAATCTTTTGGCCATCTTTGCCACTGTCCCTGCGACTACTGCAACATCCGGATGTTCATTTACAACACTGAAGAGGATTAAAACCTATCTTGTATCTAGAATCAACTACGATAGAAGATAGACTGGATGGTTTGCTACTGCTAAACATCCACTGTCAAATTGTTGTCAAACCTGAAGATGTCATTGAAAAGTTTGCGAGAATGCAACCAAGAAGGACGAAGCTGACATACCCGTAGATTAGGAATGCACATAGATGTAAACCAATATCTTATAATACCTGAAATTCAGCTGTTCTACATTTTAAAATTATTTTGTTACTGTATGTTATTCTTAACTTGACATTCTTAAATAATATTTTACTTAAATACAGCTTGTAGTCCTTTTCAGCTAGATGCATAAATTAACTAACAACCAAAATAATTCTGCTAATAGTATAAGTGAACGGAGTTTATTTATTACTTAGAATAATGTATGCAAATTATCAGCTTTTAAGTATTAAGAAAAAGTCATACTTATTTACTTAAAATTTATTGGTAAATTTCTATGTGCTTTAACATAATTTTCAATGCCTTAATTTAGTTATTTTAATATAAATTTGTCTATCTTGGCATGTGTGCATGAGTAAAAATAATTAGATTCAGCAATGAAGGAATAGTGAAATATTAAAGTCAATATATCAAAACGTGAAAACCAGCTACGGTTTTATTTTCTGTTCAAGAATAATACAGTGCAGCAATGCTTATACAATGAGATAGTGGTTGAAATAATTGTTGCAGAGTTGCAGGAGGTCGCATCACATGTGAAAGTAAGATACGAACCTGGCATGGTCAATTTTAAAAATCACATATTTCGAAAGTATGGAAATAAATTTACAAAATCCCACAAGGAGTTTTAGAAAAAATGTTAAAAGCTCAACTTTTAACCAACCTTGTATTCAATATTTAGATTCTGAAACTGCTTTAGGACGCTGGACCCGTAAAATTTAATTTTTTTATATATGTGCCAAACACTGTTCAACTTTTGCAAATCATATAACATGTCATTTCCCCAAATCAAAAAAATTAGGTCCCACAGTTTTTGCATAGTTACTCATCAAAATCACAAAGTGGCCATCACATGTAGGCAAAATCAAAAAAATAATTAGCCTAACTAATTTATTAAAAATTACAGGAACTGAAAGTCATTGTATCAAAGCATTATATAGGCCAACCATGTTTGACAAAAGTTAGTTTTGAAAATTTCAGAAGTAGCCAAAAGTCAAAGTTATGCAAAAATTTACTAATTTTTATCCATTTTTAAAAAATACAAAAATGTATTGCTTTGTGTTTACAAAAAGTGTCTTGAAGTAGCTCACATCATTAAGTATCAATATGAATTATCTTATTTCTCCAAGTTAATTATTTCTTATTGTTTTGGCTACACCACAACTGGCGTTTTGTGACTTTGATAGGTGTTTATGCTAACCTATTTGCACCCTCGATGTCCAAAACTTTGCGTCTAATGTAGGATAATAGTATTAATATTGTGTGCCCTCCTCTTAAGGACATTCTAAATTAGCCACTGAAGTAAATAGATGTTTATTAAGGACAGAATACCCACATAGAAAACTGTAACGTGCGATATAGATGGAGTGAGCACAGAAAATAAAGGTGTGTTGTGTATAATCGTTAACAAATGAAAACTGAAATTTGGTATTGCAAATTACAGCATTATGTGTGGTTATTCCTGTAGGAGGCGTATGTGATACCATGCAACTAATATAGGATAATACAGTGATATCCACCTGGAATACTATAGAACGGGATACTGAAAAAGGGTGAATTTTCCATCTGTCCCCGCCCTAAAAACCCCCCTCATTTCCGCGGAGCCCATTACTAGTTTCGGAAGGTTTGGGTGGTGTGCGACGTCATACGGACTATTTTTGAGATGTTAATTATGGTGGTATCGGTCAATATAGGAATTCTCATGCCCTTTAAAGGCCCGTTCACAATCGACACGGCGCAAGTAAAAAACATAGCATAAAGTGAACATCTGTGATACGAATGGTGGCGTTCACAATGAATACTTGGCATGACTTACAGGGCGTAACTTGCTTGACATGGCGTTAAAGGTGGTCATCTCCGAGTTTCCTACCCCAAGTGTTTCATGTCGGCCAATAAGAATGTAAAACGTCATAAGTGCTATTGGTGCGAAAATTTTCGTCCAATAACAAATTAGTTCTTTTCTTGTTGATTATTTTCTGATTGGTCAATTTCGTGGTGATTGTGTACGGACAGTTTCGCATGTTATGCTGTGTAAGTTATGTTATTTTTTTCACGTCGATTGTGAACGGGCCTTCAGAGGGCCCAGTCTGACACTATAGCTTACTGAATAAATTTGTAGGATACCGTACATGTCTGGGTAGAATACCTGCAAACCAACTGTTGTTTATAATAATAATGTTTAACCTCGCAATTGGGCTACCGCCCGGTGGCGAGTGAACTCTGCTATATCCCTACACTACAAACCCTCCAGACCTCTTCTTAACCTCCCAGCCCCCTTCACGGTTACCAACTCCTCCCGCAGGCCATTCCACTCCCGTACCATTCTCACAAGCATTGTTTGTTTACCCCTCTCAGTCCTTCTCCAAACCCTCTGAATCTTCTCACTATTGGTTCCTCTCCCCTTAAATGTTCCCTTACTCAACTTGCAGGCCAACCTTCCCCACCCACCCTCTCCATTCACCACCCTGTACATCCTGATCAGTCTTTCGATTTTTCTCCTATCTCTCAATGGTTTCCAACCCATTTCCTTCATCATCACTGTGGGCCTAAAGTTCCTTTCCTCCTCCCCATCCTGACCCTGCCTTTTCCATTTATTCATCACCCACCTCGCAGCCCTTCTCTGAACCTTCTCCAGCTCTTGCACCTCCACCTCCACATATGGATCCCATTCCGCGGCAGCATATTCCAACATGGGTCGAACCATTGTACAATAAGCCTTTTCCTTCACCTCACAACTAATTCCCTTCAACACCCTTCCCAGCAAGCCTAATGCTCTTCTTCCCTTCTTAACTACTCTCTCTACCTGCTTTGTCCACCTCAGATCGGCCTGCAGCATGACCCCTAAGTATTTATACTCTGTGGCATCCTGTATCTCCTGCCCATCCCACCTGTATATGTCTTTACTCACCACTTTCTCCTTCGTAAACCTAATCAACTTGGTCTTTCGCACATTAATTTTCATTTCGTTAACCCTAGTCCACGACCACTGTCAATACTCCACAAATAACGGCATTTCTGCTGATTGTGGGTGGAGGCAACTAAGAACACATTTATGCTTATAATAAGACACTCATACTACCCTACCATTAAAGCATAATACAGAAGTTTATAATTTTATACTTTAGTTCCTGGTTCTAACGTGAAAATGACAATGAGATTATGGCGTGGTGTGAAGTAGGCCTAGTGCAGCGCGTGCAAGAAAATCGATGAACCTCTCCGATATATGTTAATATTACAATAAAATGTTTCTCACCATAATAATACTTAGTTTGTTCTCTTCCAGGTGGAATAAAATCACCTTCCCAATTCCTTCCTTTAATGCGTTTAGGCATATCTATAAAATATTTCACAACGTATCACAACAAAACTATTTTTCTTTTTATCTGAGTCTAGCATGTTTCAGATTTGCCAATACTACTAACACAAATTCTTCGCTCGCAGCAGTCGTTTTGTAAATGTGGACAATGTATTGCAGTCTACTTCAGCGATAACATTTAGATAAAAATATCTCCAGAAACGGTTTTATTAATTTTTCCTAATAAATGTAGGGAAATAGCACAACAGAAAGTTAAATAATTTTATTTGTTTGTAGGTAAATTTTGAACAGTAACTACGAGAACGGGAAAATATTTTTAGCAGAGTCCATCGATGTTGATAAAGAAATCTTTTTTCGTTCGATTTTAATAAGAATTAATTAAAAATGTGTCTCTGTCTCACTGGCGTACTAATTGAATAAGCCTGACACAAATGCGACTAACCAATTCAAGTACACGCCTCGACTTCGTGTGCACTTTGTGTGTACACAAATCACTGCTGATCTGTCGCGTTCAGTCCACGCCGATATATTTGTAAAAAAAATTATAATGGCGTCAGAAAGTGAGTTGTCACAATTGGATAACCAGTTCGATAAGTTAAGTATAGCATCGGAAGAAAGCTGCAATCGTTCACACATCGAAGACGATGCGATCAAAGATGGTAGGGAACCATTTGACGAGTGGGGATTTTGTCTGACGGACTTGTATCGTCTTGCGCTGAAGTTTTACAAAGGTAAGTCATGTCGATTGAAATAGTAATTTTGCCCAAATAGCTGGTAACTTGGTGGTAGGCCTTTATGTTTGTGCTGAATAGTGTAGAACCCAGTCGAAGTAGTTGTCCAGCAACGGCAATCGCAATGTGAGGAGAGATTACTGTATTCAGATCTTTCTGTGGCTTTTCTTTAGTGATTACAATAGGGTAAGTCCTATATGTATTTTTCATATTACAAAACACGTCTCTGTAATAAATCGTAATAAGCCGCCCCACTCTCTAGTAACCGTGATGTGCGGAAGTAGGGCCGACGTGTCATTTGACACGTTGCAATAGATAAAACCTATCGCTTGTAGTGTTCGAACTATTGTACGACGGTTCACGCCCTTGAGTTTAGCAGACGTGAATATACTTATTTTGCAACTGGGTGAATGGTCATACCACCTCTAAGCTTGAGCCCTTTGTAATTTGCTGCAATGACAATTTGCAGAGTTATTTTTCCCATGCCCTCCCTCTTGGGACTCGGACATTTGAAGTAAGAGTTTTTAAAGGCGGTAAATATTAAGAATCACTACTCATTGTGACTGGCCAAACTGTTGATTTTAGACATATACAATATGTGTATCTTGCATTAAATGTATTATTTGAATTTGACAGGCTTCATACCCTAATGTTTGTTATACAAACTTGTAACAGGGTTATACGGAGTGTATAAATAAATGAAATGAATATTTTATTGATGAAAATGTTTGTAGAGACGTTATAAGTAGTACTACGTAAAAAGATATTTTGTTAGGTTGCTTGGTTATTTTAGGCCTGTTCACTATCGGCATGAAAAATATAACGTAACTTACACAGCATAACATGCAAAATTGTCCGTGCACAAATCACCACAAAATATATTACTTCCTGACCAATCAAAAATAGTCAACAACAAAAGAACTAATTTGTTATTGGATAAAAATTTTCGCACCAACATTTCTTATGGCGTTTTACATTTGTATTGGTCGGCATGGAAACTTGGTGTTGAAAACTCGAAGATGACCATTTTTAACACCATGCCAAGCAAGTTAAGCCACGTATGTCATGTTAAGCATTAACTTAATTGTGAATGTCACCTTCATATCTCAGATATTCACTTTCTTATGCAAAGATTGGGGTAAATTGTTAGGGTACTTGATGAAGGTATGGGGTTTTGGGGAAGGGATCCCAACATTGACAAGTATGAGTGGACAAACTTTAACAAATGACAGAGGGGAAACTGATGTGCTGCAGGCTCAGTACTTGTCAGTGTTTGAAGCAAAAGAGAACTTGAATTGTTTGACAAATATAAACATAGAATTATATAGGAAGTTTAGTATGGAGGAGCAGGAAATTGAAATGGTGATTAGGGGGTTGAAGGGTGGTAAGGCAGTGGGACCAGATGGAGTAAGAAACAATGCATTTGATACGGGGAGATGTCGGGATAGGAGTTGAGACATGGCTGGGTGAGGAGGTGTTGGATAGTGAACTGAGTCAGGATAAGTTCTCCATATTCAGAAGGGACAGGGATGGAAGAGGGGGTGGTATAATAGTATGCCTGAGGGAGGGTTTAAAGGGTTCTGTAGCATGGGTGTGCAATGATGCTGAGGTGATGGAACTAGATGTAAGGGGGGAACTTACGATTCAGATTGTTGGCAGTGTACAGGCCACCGGGGCAGGGATGGCAGGCAGTTGAAGCAGTGAAGGAAAGGATCGACAGGCTGAGGGATAGACAGTGGGTGGTGGTAGCAGATTACCTCAATATGCCTGGAGTGCAGTGGGTGGAAGGGATGGAAGACATGGGTGGCATTATGCACACACTAGCATCACAGCTAGTTAACAGGGAGCTAGTGCAGGCAGTAGGAGCACCAACTAGATGGACTGCAGATGGTGTAGGGTCAGTGCTGGATGTAGTGTTGGTCAGGCCTGGGAATATCATAGTTGATTCAATGGTAGTAGAGGGAATCAAGTGATCATGATATACCATATACCTGTGGTAGAAATAAAGCTAGGAAAACCGAAAGCTGATCAAACCAAAGAAAGGGTAGTGTGGCAATATGGACGAGGAAACAGGAAAGGGGCGGAACACTTCCTATGGGATAGATATAATGAGTGGGCTAAAGGAGAGAATGTGGAGTGCCTGTGGGAAGAGTTTAAAAAGATCATAGAAGCTATGTTGGTAAGGTTTGTCCCAAGGAAAATAATATCGGCTGGGGGGACCCACCTTATTATGGGAGAGAAATTAAGAGTCTGAAGAGGCAGCTGCATGCTAGATATAGGAGAGGGGAAATTGTAAATGCTAGAGTATGGGTGAAGCAGATAGGGAAGGAGCTAGAAACTAAGATAAAAGCAGCAAAGGATGAGTACTTGGGTAACATCGTGGCTGAGGGAAAAAGCAAAGGATGGCAGAAGCTCGTTTGGTTATCTGAAAAGGGTGAAAGGTGGAGAGAAAGGAATTCCAATACTTACAGAGAATGATGGCTTGACCGCAACCACTGACAAAGAAAAAGCGGAATTATTGCAGGCTCAGTATTTGTCGGTGTTTGAGGGCACGGACGAAAGGGGTGAGAAAGCAGATAGTCAAAGGGCCAAGTAGTAATCTAAGGATAAGGGGACAGGATATAGGCAAAGTAATTAAAGACTTGCATACTAACAAAGCTGTAGGGCCTGATGGCATAGGGAATGGGGCTCTTTAAGTTTGGTGGGAGGGTGATAACAAAGTATTTAGAAGTGTTGTTTGGCAGATCGCTGGAGGAGGGCAAGTTACCAAAGGGGTGGGAGGAAGGTCTGGTGGTGCTAGTATACAAGCTAGGGGAGGATAGGGCAAGGCCTGGTAGTTACAGACCGGTGAGTCTCAGCTCTAGCACGGGTAAGATAATGGAAAGGCTGTTAGTTAAATTTGTGGTAGAAGTAATGAATGAGAAGAACTGGGTGCAGGAATATCAGCATGGGTTCAGAAGAGGCTACTCGTGTGAGATGCAGCTGGCTGGGCTATTGGAGGATCTAGTACAATCTGTAGATGAAGGGAAGCAGGTGGATGCCTGCTTCATAGATTTTGAGAAGGCGTTTGACAAGGTGCCACATGGAATTTTAATGAGGAAAGTAAATTAGCTGCTAGATGACAGGTGGGTGGTGGACTGGATTGGTGAGTTCCTCAAGGGACGGAGCCACAGAGTGAGAGTAGGGAACTCCTTGTCAAAAGAGGGAGCTGTAACATCAGGGGTGCCACAAGGAAGTGTTCTGGGCACTTTGTTGTTTACTATAATGGTAAATGACATTAGAGTGGGAGTGATTGGCAGGATGAGATTGTTCGCGGACGACTGTGTACTGTATTCTGAGGTAGGTGAGAAAAACAACTTGCAGGCAGACATTAATCGGGTACTGGAATGGGCGGAAACCAATAAAATGAAGATTAATGTAAAGAAAACAAAGATAGTGAGATTCACTAAAAAGAGGGTAAAGAGCAGGCAGACATACAGATGGGGAGAGCAGGAGATAGGGGAGGCAGCAGAATACAAGTACTTAAGGGTGATGTTGCAGGAGGACCTTGGGTGGAGAGGACAGGTGAAGAGAGTGGTTTCGAAGGGAAGAAGGGTCTTGAGAATGTTGGGAAGAGTTCTGAAGGGAGTCAGTGGTGGGGTGAAGGAGAAGGCATACACTTCAATGGTACGCCCGATGCTGGAATATGCAGCGGCAGAGTGGGATCCCTACGTGGAAGGGGAAGTGAAGGAACTGGAGAAGGTCCAGAGGAGGGCGGCTAGGTCAGTGAAGGGCAGGAGGGAGAGGAGGAAGGTAATTACAGACCATCAGTGATGATGAAGGAAATGGGTTGGAGTACTTTTAAGGACAGGCGAAGAGTGGAGAGGCTGGTTAGGTTGTTCAGAGTGGTGAAGGGAGAGGGTGGATGTGGAGTGTTAGGTTCCCATTTAATCAGGGGTGATTACGGAGGGAGAGGGAACAACAGTCTTAAGATCCGGAGGGTGTGGAGGTGGACGGAGAGGGGTAGGTAGTCAATGATGGTGAGGTCGGTGAGGGAGTGTAATGTGCTTAGAGAGGAGCTGGTGAGGGTTGACAGGGTTGGTTTGCTCAGGAGAGGTCTGGAGGAAAGGTAGGGAATGTGATCTTGCCACCGGGTGAAAGCCCAACTGCAAGAAGGTATTATTATTATTATTATTATTAGTTTGCTGGGAGAGAGTTGTCTAGATATCTGAAAGTGTTGTTTGGTACATAATGTTTTAAATGCTGAGCTACATGACTCATATTTTTTGAGCCTGCAATAATCCTGATAGCTCTTTTCTGCGAACAAAACATTTGTAAACTATTAGATGAATGCCAAATGACATAACTGAGTGGAAGAGTGCAAAATAAACTTGTTTGGGAGCAGTAGTTTCAAGACTCTATTATAAGTTAACGGAGAGCAAAAAACTCTAAACTGAGATTGGGAATTGTAAAGTCTTTGTGGATATTTCCATTCATATCACTGTCAGTATGTAAACATAGAAAACTTGCAGAGAATATTTCCTTTATATTTATTCAATTAGAATTTGTAAAAAGGTGTAGGGTCTACCTAAATCGTCTAGTGTTAGAAAAGTTTGACACTCCTGTTTTTTCTATATTTCAAGTCGTCTTATTTGCACTGAACCACTCATTTAAATGAAGATAAACAATATTCAGATTGTTTATTAGCTCCAGAGCATTTGTATGGTATGGTGGAGAGAAGAGCCCTAATTAATGTGGCAGACAAGACAGGAGATGAGGTGTGTGGGGCTTGCAAAAATGAAGTTAAACATGGTGATGAAGGCATACAATGTGACGGGATGTGTGATAATTGGTATCACAGGACATGTGTGAACATCGGAAAAAAGAAATGTGAAGCTTTGAAGAAGAATAAAGCGAGTGAGTGGTTCTGTAGGCTGTCAAATGCCAAAAAACATACACGAACCAAAACAACATTATGAAGGAAGTTTTAAAACGGTTAGGAAAGTTCGATGATATTATAGAAGAGAAAAAAAACGTTAGTGGAAATCTTTGAGAACTGTATCCAAGGCATAAGGAATGAACTAGGCCTAAGTGAAATGAAAAAACTCCAAAAAGTTCAGGACGAAAATATATGTGTGAAAATAAAACTACTCAAACAAGAAAGGCTAACTAAGGATGTTGAATTGTTGACAAGTGAGAATGAAGATCTGAAACAATACCTAAAAATAAATAACATTGAGATCCATGGCCTCCCTGAAGTGCAGAACGAAAATCCGGCAATCCTGGTAAAAAATCTACGGAAGGCCCTCCGTGCTGACATAACAGACATCTGTCACAGGCTCCCAACAAGAAATAAGGACCTGCCTCCAACACTGCTAGTTAAATTCCTGAGGCAAAGCAAAAAGAATGAGCTGATAAAAGACAAATGGGAGGAATTTAACATCAGCAGATGGAGGGGTAAATGCTTCTTCCAGACCGGTATTCATCAATGAACATTTAACAATGCACAATAGGATTGTATGCAAGCAAGCAAGGGATCTGAAGCGCTGTGGCTACAAATTCATCTGGACGGAAGACTGCAAAATCTTTGAAAGAAAAGATGAACACTCCAAGGTAAGAACTGATGGAAACAACAATACACCAATGATAGACGAAAATGAAGAACTAAGTGAACACTTCCTGCAGGTACATATGTTTAACATTAATGAATCAGTCTTTAATTGTCCACAAGATTACACGAAAATGAAGCATCCCTTATTAGCTTGCAAGGAAATGGTTCTAACCATCTTGTATGTAAATGCAAGAATCCTCAGACACTAATTTGACGAAATTGAAATCCTAACACAAACACTTACGTTAGTTGATGTAATTGCAGAGACTTGGATTAACAGTAATGAAAAAGACTTCAGCCTTACAAACTACACAAGTAACTTTGCTTGCAGGGACAATAAAATAGGTGGGGGCATTGGTATTCATGTGCATAAATCCCTAAATTGCCATGTACTTGCTAAATGGGAGGAAATCCACAGCTTGCTCCTTGTTGAGATGACTGGCAACTTTGTTCCTAAATTCACAATACTTGGATCATATAATCCCACACATACAAATGCAAGGAAATTTATTGGTAGCATGGATAATCAAATAAAGTCAGGTTACAGGAAAATGGTTAATCATTGTTGGCGATATCAATATTGATATACTTACTCTGTTTAACCGATCTCTCTGATTGCTACAAAAAATTCTTATGTTCATGGGGCCTATTCTTATGTAATACTCTACATCCTACAGGAGTCAGATAATAGTTCCTCGCTAATTGATCATGTTATCAACAAAGCTGAATATGAATACCATATATCAAATATAAATAGTGACATTATTTACCATAGCCTTATAATCTCTGACATCTTCTCCAACACAAATAAAACAGTGCAGAAAAACATAACAAATAACATAGAAAATAACCACAGGTATAAAACAGATTGCTCAAAACTAAACTAATCATTACGCATATTTTAGCGGTTGAATTGGTCACAAGCTGTTAGCAAGCGTTTGCCGAAACTGTTTGCATCTACAAGAAATCGCTAAAATGCAATATTCAGTGAATATAAATGGCTACCACCATGGAGTTACGAAATTGTGTACTTGCTATTGCCTTATCAGAAATAGAATTGGACTGTATAAAGGAAAACTCTTCTTTACGAATACGTTTATTGGAAGATAGACTGCTTTCTCTATTTTTTTTATATGTACAACATAAAAAATTGTATAAATTAATTTAATTAGGCACCTGAATATAATGTAAATTAATATTGCATCATTTTATTTTAAAATAACGTAAGTTTCGTCCATATTTCACATAAATACAGTTTGTTTTGATTTCAGATTCGTTCGAAATAAAACAGGAAATAAAAATAAAGGTAAACATCCTGTGAACAAACCCTGTAACCGTCCTCCAGCCTTGGTTGTCAGAAACGTGCAAACACCCTCAGCCTGTTTGCAGCATGTTTGCAAACACCCTTGTAAACAGGAGCGCTAAAATGCTCTGTTCACAGGTACCGCTACCAATTCAATCGCTAAAATATGCCTATTAACAGAACTCAAATTCAGCAACAATCAAAATCTCAGTATAGTGTATAGGGTTTTTGCAGATGATCTCAGTAACACAATAAATAACTGCAAAATTAAATTGAATAAGAATAGAAAAATGGCAATAAACAGATAGGCAGAGAACCCATGGATAACAACTGAACTAACACATTTAATAGATAAACGTAACAGAATACATAGCAAGCTAAAAAAGTTTCCTCTTAATGAACTACTCCAGATAGAATATAAATTAGTAAGAAACAATGTATCCACTCTCTAAAAAGGGACCTTAAGACTAAACACTACTGTATGCTAGGGAGTTTGAAAGGACAAAAGATAGTAGCAGAGAAACATGGAAAATCATTAACAGTATCCTGTATAAAAACAAATATGGTAAGAAGCTAAAAGTAAACAGATTGCTCAGCTCAGTAGAAGACTCATCCACTCATAACACACAACAAATCTGCGAATTAATAAATAAATTCTTTATTGAAGTTGGTAAAGTAGTAAATGAATTAAATGACAATGCCTTGAATAATTACGAAGTGTGCAGTGAATCAATGTTCCTATACCCCACTGATAGAGAAGAAATAATAGACATCATAAAAACAACTAAAAATAAAGAAAACATTACAACAGATGGTATAGCTACCAAAATTTTAAAAACATGTAATATGACAATAGCGAGCACTTTAGCTGGCCTAGTAAACTTATCTCTTTCCACTTAGGGTTTATTCCCAGAACCACTGAAAGTAGGCTAGCTCTAGAGTAGTACCAATACATAAAAGTGGCAATCATCTAAATCCATCAAATTATAGACCAATATCTATACTTCCCCCCCTATTTAAACCTTTCGAGAAAGTTATGCAAACAAGGCATGTCAAGTTCTTTAACAGAACAAAATTTTGGTACCATAAACAGTATGGTTTCAGGGAGGGTTCAAGTACTCAGATAGCTACAATAGACTATATTTCTGAAATAGTTGAAACTATGGACAAAAAACAAGATTGTGGCTAGCCTGTTTATTGACCTGAGAAAAGTGTTTGATAGTGTTGATCATGAATTACTATTGCTGAAATTAGAAATGACAGGATTAAAAGGTAAGAGCTTTGAATGGTTTAAAAGTTACTTAACAGGTAGAAAACAATTTGTAAGCATAGGGACTACTAAAAGCGAAGAATTGGAAGTTACATGCGGTGTACCACAAGGCTGAATCGTGGGACCAACATTGTTTCTAGTATACATAAACAATTTGGCAAAGAACAATTTAAAAGGAAGCCTCAACCTGTATGCAGATGACACTGTCGTATTATATGAAGGCACGGATACAGTACAATTAATGGACAACATGAATGAAGATATGTGTACAGTTAATGGTTGGTTACAAAGAAATAGGATGGCACTTAGTGAAATAAAAACAAACTATATGATACTTAATAAACCTAACACAAAATAAATACGGTTCATCAGCTATTAGTAAACAATAAAGTAATTAATAGGATCCCAAAAATTAAGTAGCCTACCTATGTCTAGTAATAAATGATAAACTACAGTTGAATGACCATATAGATTATGTCCTAAATAAAATAACTGCAGCTGTCAAAGTTATTTACAGGCTAAAGGATGTAATTCCCCAAAGATTCTTATTACAACTGTACTATAGGCGGTTCGGGTTAAAGAGAACACTCAAAAAAGCCCTTTTAAAGTTACATTTTCATATTTTCAGCCAATTGGTATCTTTCCGCCCGTAACTGCTAACGACCATGCTAGCTACGGGAAATGACTAACTTCTCTGGACACTTCACTTAATTATTGCGCGTGTAAGATAAATTGTGCAATCAGTAGGTCTATAAATAACAGTTAAATATAAAAAGTTAATTAATTACATTAAATACTTTTAGTATGTATGTCGAATTCGGTTGGTTTTGTTACAGTATTGTTGTATTTAAATATGAAAAACATGGAACTATATTGCGTATTGCGCTACCAACCATACGAACAGCAAGGCAACTATAGTTAATGTTGGATTATATGTAGTAACGGCTAGTGATGCTTTTCAAAGGTTAAATTTTTAGTGCTCATTTTATCCAGAACAACCTATATAGTTTAATAGACTTGAATATGATAAATGGACTAACGATACTAAATCCAAACTTATTGAACTACAAAATTAAATGTAAAACAGGGCAATTAGAAATATATTTAGATTCCCACCCCGTACACCAACAAAAAGCATGTATGTGGAAACAAACATCATGACTGTCACACCCTGTGCAGACATGAAGGCCTTGCTTCTACTTAAAAAAATTAAAGACAGACAAACTATCAGCAACCTTTCCACAACTACAAGGGACGCACTCCACTATCATTATACAAGGAACACTTAGCAACTTAGAAATGCAGCACATCAACTCGGTTAAATACGGCCTCAGAACCCTTAGACACCGGCCAGACCTTTCAAAATGATAATAAACTCCCTAAATTTGTAACTTCCTGCACAGACCTTAAAAAATTCGATGCAAATTTAAAAAGTTCCATGCAAACTTAAAAAAGTCCAGTGGGAAAAATATAAATCAGAATAGAGAAATGTTATTAATCTCCTCTTCTGTTGCCTGTATGCATTCTACGTGTGTGATTAATGTTTCAGTTAACTCATTTAACTAATTCAATTAATTCCAATGTGATGTACAAATAGCCACTCACAATAGTAAAACAAGAACAAACACACAGTATTTATGTATATTATGAACCTAACCCATGATAATGTGCCTGTATGCATTCTACGTGTGTGACAAATGTGATTGTTTCATTTAACTCTGCTCTGATGTGGTGAGTTAAAGAAATCCTCTATTTCAGTGGCTGAGAAGGTCCTACAAGAAAGAGTATGTTAATTTTTTTTGGTATCAGCTGTATTACGTATCATGTTACTTAGTATATTGCCCTAGTATCCTATGTTTTCACTCATGTTATTATTGAAAGTTATAGTCTTATTTCAGAGAACTAATATCTCCTGTTGTGTTTAAGTGACTAAAATTAGTGTGATGCCTGTATATATCTTGAAAACATGTCAAGTGCTTGAACAATTTGTGCTCGAGTAAGCCTATGTGAATTTCTGTATGTCTTTGTAAATATGTATGTAAATTACCTTATAAGTAAAACCGCCAAAATAATGTATTTAATACCATTTACCTCTAAGAACAACAGTGCTCATGGGAAATTGTTTACAAATAAATAAATATACGGTACCAAGATACAATAGGCCTATGTGTATCACCTACGAAAAGTATTTACACCACATTATTTTGCTTTGTATAGTTTACACCAATGATAACATTACTAATAACACAAATTTCAACAAAGTTATTAACAATGTTGTAAAAATGCTTGGAAATTGTTGACATGTTATCACCATTGTTGCCAACATTATGTTATTAACATAGTTAATATTTATGAAAAAAAATGTTAATAACATGTTACTAACATTTTGTTGAAAACATTTGCTTGCCACAAAAGTTACAAATTTTATAAACGTGTTAGGTTAGTGATAACTTGTCACCAACACTGTTGATAACATTATTTTCCCGACCCATTCTACAGTAGTCTAGATCATAGGATGTTTGCAACAAATGTTACTACAAAAAAAAGTGTCCCAACCTTACATTGCAGTACATAGCTTAGCGTGCTGTTGCCAGATCACAGCCGAGTTACGAAGTTCAGGAAATGTACTTCTTCAAAGTTTTTAGTACTAAAATATTATAGTTGACATTTTTGAATTGATATATTATAATTTATATAACATTGCGCTTCAAAATATGCATTGCTTTAACATAAGAAACTGTTCACATGCCTCACTAATATGAATTCATTAGATTAATTTTAATAAGCAATTCGTAAAGAAATAATTATTATCATGTACCATTTAATCATTATAGCTACTGAGATTTTGTCCATAGGAGTCGCATCTGTCTGAAGACAGGAATGTGGTTGGGGTAATGTCGATGATTATGAAATCGATGATGGAAAACCAAAAGTAGTGTAGAAACTGTAAAATCTGTCTGTTTTGTCATTATTAACTTTTGCTGAAATTGCATTTAAAGTGGGCGAATATTATGAATCATAAAGTACGAACGTTCGGCAGTGATTTAATAATCTCTCATTTCTACTACTCTTGGACACTTATTTTTTAAGCGAAAATGAGAGCAGATAAATTTGTCTTCTAGTGTTGTTTAAATTTTAGTATGAATAAATCGTTCTTTCTTGACAAAAACATTAATTTGAAGCTGGATGTGTTAACTAAATTTTTGTCAATGAAATCAGGTACATAATTTTTTGTCTTGGAAAAAAAAATACAAGATGCAGTAAAAACTCTGCAAAAACTGGGTGCTATATGGGTGTTTTACCATCCTTACAAATACATGTTAAACAACTCACACTTTTATCAAATTTTGGTTCCGAAATCAGTTACTGGACACATCACGTGGCCGCGAGGCACTGGTACACTCCTGAACAAAACAAATCTGCTGACTAAAGGAAGACTGTATTTTATTTACTACCCCACCATTACATGACCTCACAGTCAGTGAAGATAACGGAACTTCCAGCACCCGTCAGAGGACTTGGCTTGCAGGGCAAGCGCGTTGACCTAATATGCAACACATTTCATGTTATAATCTAGAGAACATTTGAAACTATTGTAGTGGTGTTGCTTTCAAAAATAAATTCAGCTCATAATGAACAACTTTCTCGCTTTCATTCCCCATCTAACTTCAATAATAAAAAAGTTTCTCACAGACCAATTTTTTAATGTTTCACTCTGTAAACAAACACACATAAGTTAAGAAAAAAAATTTCTATACAGTAAAGGAAGAACATTTTTAGTCTTCTGATTTTTTAGTTGGTGTCCAGATATATGAAGTTATGCACCAGAAATATTTGAATATGATTTTGCTATGCATGGTTTTTGTTTTTGAGTATTTTAAACCCCTTATAATGGTGCAAATTATGAAACAAATACGTATATAATCTGATGCACGTTTCGATGCTGTACTAAATGCTAAAATTTTAAAATCAAAGTTACAAAGTGAATTTTTTTTATTTTTGGCAAGTGTGCATGCCGAAACAAGGACAATGTTTACGGCAGTTATGTTATCGTGCATTAAAAAGAGAGAGTGAATGCCCGTATAACTCTGTACCGCAATCTAAGTGTGAGACGCTCTATAGCGTTGTTACCAACTTCTGTTTATCATTCTTACAACTTTATTAGTAACATTATGTTTTCAGCCATGTAAATAACAAATTTGCTATCAACACTGCTATAAAATTGTATACCACTGCTTAAAATTTTATAACATTTTTGTAACGAACATTTTGTAATTAACGTTGTTACCATACATTAATTTTTTCGGTGTAAACTGGGTTTTAGATAGAAGGGCAGGTCGTCTACGTAAATAGTAGAGGCCCCGGAATGGAATCCTGTGGAACACAATGTCCAACGATAACAATGTTGTAAAAATGCTTGAAAATTGTTGAAAAGATCATGTTATCAACATTTTTTGTCAACATTATGTTATTAAATGTATTAATATTTAAAAAAAATTTTAATAACATTTCTCACCATGTTTTTGAAAACCTTTGCTAACAACGAAAGTCATGAATTTTAGAAACATTTAATTACTTTGTCACGAACACTGTTGATAACATTACTTTCCCGACACATTATATGGTGGTCTAGATAAAAGGATGTTGGTGACAAGTATTTGTAGCAATGTTGTAGACATTTTTGTCATCAACATTTTTATTAACTTCCATTCATCTTTCTGACAACTTTGTTAGTAACATTGGTGTTTTCAGCAATGTTAGTAACACATTTGCTATCAACACTGCTATAAAATTGTGTACCATAGCTTAGAATTTGATAACATTTTTGTAACTAACATTTTGTAATTTACATTGTTACTGTTAAAGTTTTCGTTGTAAACTGGGCTTTAAATATGACGTGAACCATAAAGTTCTCTGAGCTGTGGCTGGCGAGCTACTGTCATTGATGACGCTCTGTGCAAACAGTGTACCACAGGTTAATTAGGCTATTCGTCTTACAACATGGTTGCAGCGGTGAATTGTATGCCATTAGTGCCGGTCAGTTGTACTGATTATTATTTCGCCTACAGTTCCTGATGCAGTGTTGAACGAGAATAGTGTTGCTACGTTGGAGTTGTATTAGCTGAATCGAGGTTGTGAACTTGGAAAGTTAAAGTTTTTCTGTAGTTGTGTTCAAAAAATTATTTTTTTTTTTTAGTGTTTTAGTTAATATGCAAAATTTTATAATTTACTTGTGTACAATTGATTTTGACTTAAGAGGGCGTGGTACATAATTCAACGCTAAAAGCATGAATCTATAATTGTGGATTACTTCAAGCAAATTTGTGAAAATTAAACAATAGCAATCCTAGACAATAGTTTTAGCCAACGTTTTAAACAAAAATGTTTCCAATATTACGAACTTCTGAGGCACAATCTCTAACGCTGGAACCTCGTACATTTAACTGTGGCGCAAGAGATCACGCGTAACGAATTTTGTAATACTGGATAAATATTTACTTGTATAGTTGGCAAATACAGTTATCTAGGATTGTCATTGAGTATTTTATCCATATTGGCTTCGAAAATAGCGTACAAATCAATGTTGTTTTCAGCGTTTATTAATCCAGTTGCAGTATACCAATTGTACACATAAGTGGTTGGTTATGTGGGTAACAGGCTAGCATTGGCTTGTGATTAGCATTACTTCATATCAGGGGCGTCATTTCAGGTTTTTCCAGGGGGGGGGGGGGCAAGATTTTGTTTTCTGACGACAGTGACCTTGTTGCATCTGTTTCATTAATTAAGCATGTATAAATTAGATACTTTAATAATAAAACTTCAGTTTTATGTCCTTAAGTTAGCATTATTTACATTTAAAAATACAAAAAATATATTTATACACAAAAATTCCAAATCCAGGGGGGGGGGTTGCCCCCCCCCCTGTAGCCCCAAATGACACCCCTGCTTCATATCTCAAATTATGACATGCTAGGTAGCTGTTAAAAATTTTTAGCAATTTATCACCGGGTATTGTTCATACCTGTAGTTTACAGTTCGCTGTTAATACATTCAGACATGATGCATATAGATGCATGTGTGCATATTTTATTGTCATAGTTAGCATATTAATTCCAAACATTTTTGCAGGTAAATGAAGCAAGTTTCTTTTTTTAATAGTAAATACATGATTAATGTACACAACTGTCTCTGACAGTTTTAGTAAATGGTGTTTGTTTTGTTAAACAGAGAATGTATTTTTGCTGTAGTAGCCTATATCTATAAAACCAACTTTCACACTGGTAGTGTTTGCAGTCAACATAAGTAGCCTAGGGTGTTTCCTTTTCACTTTATATTGCATCATTTATTAGTTATGGTGAATGTCTTTGGAGCAGGTGTCTACATTTTTTTTAAATATGAGAGTCACCTTCTGTAGTTAAGAAAGAAATTGCAGGCCAAAATATGTTCCATATGCTTTATGTGAAAAAGTGTTTACTTGCTGTCTTAAATCAATTGAAGTTACTTTTTTAAAAGTTGTACAGTATTAGTTTTTATTTATTAGTGTGATTGGAATATTTTACAATAATTATATTTTTTTTATTTGATTGTTTGCATAGGTCTCCTTGTTCATGTCGACAGCATTTTATCTATCATTTTAGCAAGTTTTTCTGATATAGGTCTGTTGGAATGATGAAGCTAAATTTATAAAGTTTCCCATCATGTTAAATGAGGTGTTAAGTCAGATTAAACATAACTGAAAGCTGCATGTCGCCTGTGGACCGAACTTTGAAGACTTCTTTCTTGAGGAGTGAGGCATGCCTTAATGTGCTTTTTTGTCCTTGTGTTAGTAATCAATAGGCATTTTAACTTTAATGTTGACTTAACTGTTGTGCGTTGAGTTTGTAGTTTGTTATTAGTTTTGCAGTTTCTGCTTACAGAAAAAGAAGGGAAGGCTGTCCATTTGTCATACGAAGACAAATTGAAGCTTGTGGCATTCACAAGACAAGTTAGCCATGGTATGTTCAACTCAGATAACCAGCCGCCTCTTGGAGTGCTGGACGTCATTGGCAGAGACAGAAGGTTATTTATTTATATTTAGGCTATATGTTTAATTGAAGTAGTTTAACAATGAAAAATGTTTGTGTTCTTTCACTTAGCTTGTTAAAAGGGAATAGACACCAGTAGACAGAATAATTTTATTAATGTAAAAGATTAGTGTATTATAATATATTAGTCATAGATGAAAGTAAATGGAGAAAGCTAGTGATTCAATGGTAACCCGGTATTAGATAGGTCAAAATACTCCTTTATATCATTTTCTCTCTAGCACATAATTATCTATGGCCTTTGCGCTTTCAAGTGCAGCTATTGGCGGCTGTGGCTGTGTCATCGTTACTGAGCAAGGCATTTTTTTTTAGATTGCCCGTGCTGTTTCCGAGAGAATCAGCATTCCTAGTATGAGTGTAGAGCAATTAAGTTCACTTTTTAAGCTTTGAATTCTGCGATATGTATTTGTGTTAATTTTTATTTGGTATGATAGCTTCAAAATGGGTTTCGTAGCAGCATGGGTACTATATTTATGAAAACACTTGTTATGGAAATATTCCAAAATGGTATTATATCAAGGAATATGTACATAATCATATTACCCTCAATTCAATAGTGAAAAAATAATGTTTGTAAAATTTGTATTGAATATATAATATTTTGTAACAACTTTGCTGTCCAGGGCACGACCAGGTTTGTATGGGATAGAGGACTTATATTTAAATAATTAAAGTTCCTAATTTAATTATAATCTCACAAAATACTCTAAATTAAGTAGCCTATTCACGGTTCACCCTTTTCAAGTAAACACTTCAGATATTATAGACAGGTAATTTCCCTAAAAGCCTATTACTTCTCTTGAGTATATTTAATAACTTCTCTCTCCCTCAAGTCAGTCCTCCGACCACATAAGTTTATATCTAGAAATGTCTCACAATGTACAGCTACAGTTCAACCTGTTCGTCCACTCTCACACTTACTTAACACGACTTGAAGAGTGTCACCGTTGTCTACATGTCCATAGCCTCTCCTCAATCTGCTGGTCCCGCCTCAACCCTCGTTGCCAAATTCATTGCGAACACTCACCAGCTAAACACCACAATCACTCAATCTATGCTCGCAGTAGACCGGTATTCATAGTCGCCTGCAACTACGCACAGAATATTCTCAGAGCTTACTAACCATCCTGGTTGATGTGAGCTGAACGCTGTAGGTGTTGCCGTACCATTCAGTTACGTCTGAGCTGAATGCTTGTCCCAGATGACTGACAGGTGACCGCCCATTCAAAAGGCCGGTGACATCAAACAGGCCTGCGTCGCCAGTGGCAGGAAGATGGAGGAAGAGGAGGGGCGCAATCCGCCATCTCTTTGCCGGGGTTGTAGGTAGCGAGCATAGGAGGGGTTGGTGGCATGGCTCGTCAGGTCGCTCAGCACAATGCCAAAGAGTGCTGACTCCTTACAATATTATAATCCTAAAATAGTATGTTTTACTTTAAAAATAAGTTTTTTTACCTTTATATTTTTATTTAATGGTACAAAAAATTTCAGGTTTTTTAATCATCATTTGCAGGGCATACTTTAAAAATCTGTATCTAATAAACCACTTACGAAATTTTATTTGTACACATTCCTAGATAAGAAGTGGGATTGGGAAATTCGTCCAGTATACAGATATCTCGGTTTAAACAGTTATTTTCCATTTCAGAATTTTTTTTACAAGGTATTTACGTAACGTATTGAATCCTGTGTGTTCTCCCGTAGCACATATCTATTATACAGTATGTGAAATTTGTTTATGTAACTCTATGCCTATTTTTTAAATGTTCTACTTTGTTTTTATGATTATTCTGTACATAACTGCATTCATTTCCTTATAAAGAAACTTTTCTTTTCTTTTCTCACCTCTGGAAATGTGGTGGGTCTTCTCAGCACTTAATTTTACATCTTATAATCACAAGCGAACCCCAAGATTGTTCTAGTATTTTATGGAGTTTGAACTGATTTGTAGGTTACTGGACAGTGTTTTAAATGTTGTAAAGGTTACTTCGATAATTTGTAGATTGGCATGGCAAGCCCTCGGAGATATCTCACGGCAAGATGCAATGGTGGGTTTTGTGGAACTTCTGGACAAGACGTGCCCGATGTTTAGGCCGTATGTTGAGGCGCACAAGCGGGACGAAGAGGAACGAGAGAGGCTGGCGTAAGTCTGCTTAACATATGGGTATGTGGGATATGAATGCAGTTGTACAGTTTTCCACATGTGTGGTTCTTACATGTGGGCTCGGTGTGTGTGTTCCAGTCGGGAAGAGCTAGAACGGCGAAAGGAAGAGGAAGAAAGGTTGAGGTTAGAAGAAGAGGCAAAGCAGAAAGAAGAGGAGGACAGAGCAAAACAGGAAGTTCAGAGGTATGTCGCGTTATGTATAATTTTTTCTATTGAAAAATTATAATCTTTCACTATTTCATGTGTGAATTGTTTTTTATAATGAAAAAATTTATTAATTCCTGAAATTTGGGTTGATAAATGTTTTGCAGTACTCTCGTTTACATACCTTAAGAGGGCGTGGTACATAATTCAACGGTAAGAGTATTAATCTATAACTGTAGATTTCTTGAACCCAATTTGCGAAAATTAAACAGTAGCATTCCTAGACAATAGTTTTAGCCAACGTTTTAAACAAAATTGTTTCCAGTGTTACGGACTTCTGAGGCACAATCTCAGACGCCGTAATCTTATGCATTTAACTGCGGTGCAAAAGATCACGTGTAACAAATTATTAGTAATTCTTAATAATTATTTATTCATAAAGTTGGCAAATACCATTATCTAGGATTGTCATTGAGTATTTTATCCATATTGGCTTCGATAAAAGCGTAGAAATCAATTGATGTTTTCAGCATTCATTTATCTATTACGCACTCTTAATGTTTTCTTCACTGGAATGAAAACAAAATTCTTTCTTGAGTTTTCAATTTAAAAAAAGTGTGTGGGTGCATGTATGTGTTTGTGACGTTATTAGGGCATCAAAGATAGCAGGTTTCATTGCTCTTTAATTTTAAATGTAATAGTTAATGATGTATTTTTAATGGATTTCCGTGATTGATTGTTGAAGCAACAGTGAAGTGGGTCAGAAATGAACAGCCTTCGATTTCAAAATCTACTTATAATATCTCTGATTCATTGTTGTACAAAAAGAAAACACATTTCGGAGGAGGATTGACATGTACTTTCAAAACATTATGCTCATTAAAAATGCCTTCACCAAGCTCTCCTACCTATGTACGTAAAAATAAGTTTTCATGTGGTTACATTACATCTCAAAATCTACAGTAAAACGTCTTTATAACGACCCGATACCGTATTTACTCTCATAATTTGCGCAATTTTTATCCAAAAAATTTAACTAAAAAATCGGGGTGCGCAAAATATGCGCGAATTTAAAAAAACATTTTTATGAGTGATTTTATGATCGGGAAAGAACTGAAACATCTCCATATTTACTCACATTTTGTCCAATTACCTGTATTTTCCCACGTACCACCCACACCTTTTTTCGCAAAATCCTTATCGAAAAGTCGGGGTGTGGGTCGTACACGGAAAATTCCTAAAAAGTTGGGTTTTTCATATTTTGCAAACTCCTGAAAGGATTTATTACAACCACACTACTCCATTTGTTATTGTATTTGGTAAAATTACGCTCATTATTCTTTCATGCCTGATGTAAAGTTTGATTCTATAAACATCTGGATTTTACGTTTTAACCGGGCGAACAATGATAATGGCGAGCGTGCTCCTAGATCCTTCTTCTTCAGACTCGGCCGGACTGTTGAGCGAGGATCTAAGCACTCGCAGGGCGGCGTGTGCAAGTGCGGACAACTAGATGGAATAGTAATGTTGCGTTGTTCCGCCAGAACGAGCCACCGTACAGCGCGCTGTTTAGTTACAGACTGCAACCGACAGAGTGCAATATACGGATACGATGCCGCGGAACGGAGCATTCACCTTGCTGCCGGTTCGGCTCACCATTATTTTGATACGTGGGGCTCTACATTTTTAATTCAAGTAATATTTAATTTGATATAATTACGTTTATATTCGAAGGGAAATTGAATTGGCTCTAAATGTTGTGGGAAAAAAAAACTCGGTAGTCCTCAGCACGCTCTTTATATAGTTACAGACTGTTGTCTACAGACATAGTTCAGATCGCCACCTACTCGCCATTGTTTGATTGTTATTTACTGACAGTGACACATCGTCGGAGCTGAGCAATATTTACGTCTGGGGCATCATTTTATTATTAATAAAATAATAAGACGTTTAGGCTACATCTTACATTTAATTCATGTTTCATTTTATTTAATTACAGTTTTATGCAAACTGCAGTTAAATTGGAACTAAATATTGTAAAAAAAAATTTTTTCCTTGAGAGCATGTTGAAATGGTGTGGTGCGGGTCTTACACGGGGGCGGGTGTTACCTGGGTAAATGGTAATTTCTTTAGGGTTTAATTTGCCATTAACATTGCGTAAACCACGTTAAAATTCCGCTCGCCGGCGCCACTTGATGGTTAGTCAAGCTGTAGTGCAGCGCATTTCATAGAACTGGCACCTGCGTACTGCGCAGTGAGCTGGCAACAGGTCAGTGACTCACCAGTACATCTGCAGTGACTATCTCGTCCGCTTACCAGGCACGTCTAGCTTGACAGCGCACATGTTTTGACGAGATTGCAGCGGAACTGAATTACACTGAGCGCGCGCTGCACATATTCCATCTCCCACTGCGCAAATTATGCGGATTTTTTAAAATTCATTAAATGATGGCAAAAAGTTAGGGTGCGCAAATTACGCGATGGCGCAAATTATGCGTGTAATTACGGTAGCTTTGTAACTCCTTATCCAGGATACGGGATGCTCCCACAAAGTTGGTCCCACAATCACTATAAACCTGTAGTGGGCTTCCTCGTCTTGATACAAAACATGTCAATGCTGCAATGTATGCTTCACTAGTGAGGCTGGTTACAATCTCCAAGTGGACTGCCTTTGTAGAGAAACATACAAAAACACACAGATAGGCCTTTACAACTTGGGCTTGCCGGAGCATGTGGACCTTTATTTTGAACGGACCTGCATAGTCAACTCCGGTTGATTCGAACACTGGTGACGGCGTCACTCTGGCAGATGGCAGGTCTCCCATCAATGGAGGCGTGTTCCTGGGTTTGCACCGAAAACATCGGACACATTCAAAAATACATGATCGTATTACTGACCGAGCACATAAAATCCAATATTGCTGTGCCAGCAATGAGTGTAGCAGCTGTGGTCCTGCATGGAGATGCTTATGATGTAAGTATTTTACAAGAATCTTGGTGACATGATGGGCCTTGGGTAAAATTACTGGATGTTTGCTCTCATACGCTAAAGCGGAATTCTTTAGGCGCCCTCCCACCCGGAGTACATTGTCAGAATCCACAAAAGGTGCTAGATGCATGATACGAGGGCTGCGCCGTTTGTCAGCCTTCAAGCATTTTATGTCTTCAGCAAAGGCATCGTGTTGAACATGGTGACAGATTACAATGTGAGCACGGGCTAACTCCTCAACTGTAAGTTCTCCTGGGGTTTGATGGGTGTTGCGGGCATTGTGGCAGAAACGTAGGACAAAGGCTAGTACTCGCTGCAACATGGAGAAGTCTGACAGCTTGCACAATAATTCGCTGATTGGTCCGGAGCTGTCCCCCGAGGTAACAGTGCATACTTGTAATGGAACATCTTTCAGTTCTGTCGCCACCACCTCCTCTTGGACAAAGGGCACCTTTTGTGGATACTCCTGTGCATTTTGCAACCAGTCTGGTCCTGTCCACCACAGCGGATGACCTGCTAAGGAAGATGGCGAAACTCCTCGTGAGGCACAGTCAGCAGGATTTTGATGGGATGGTACATTGTGCCACTGAGAGGGGTCAACCCATTCTTGAATTTGTGACACTCTGTTTGCCACAAAGGTCTTCAGCCGATATGAAGGAGTCTGAATCCAAGACAGAGTAACCGTAGAATGTGACCACGCGTGAACAGTTGCCACCTGATAGTGTGAGGACATGAAAGTTTTGCAGTAATGTAACAGTTTGGCTAGCAAGTAGGCTGCACAGAGCTCAAGTCGAGGTAGGGACAACCTTTTAAGGGGAGCGACACGTGACCTTGCAGCTAAAAGCGAACTCTTGCTTTTAGAGTCTGATTCTTCTGTAAGAAGGTAGACGACTGCTGCGTAACCTGTTTCTGATGCGTCACAGAAGCCATGCAATTCAATTTGCCTATGATTAGGGACCCGCAGGTGGCGGCTGATCTTTACTTCTGACAGAGAGGGTAGCTGTTCAAGAAATCCTTCCCACTTAGTAGCCAAGAGTGGAGGAAGTTGATCATCCCAGGATAATCCCAAGATCCACAGCAATTGAATAAATGCCTTAGCCCAGAAGGTGACAGGGGTGGTCCAACCACAGGGGTCATATATCCCAGCCACCGTTGACAGAACTCCACGTTTTGTAGGACGAGAGTTATTAGAGCCAACAGAGAAAGAGAATGTATCAGCTAAAGGGTTCCACTTAATGCCAAGTATTTTAAAGGTTGGTGAAGAAGTACCATCAAATTCCAACGGATGTCCATGGTGCTCTTTGGGCCACTGTTCCAGTAGATCTTGGTGGTTGCTTGTCCACTTGCGCAGCTGGAAACCCCCGCACGCAAGCAACCCTACCAA
>PNEQ01128042.1:0-30988 GCA_003012365.1 Medauroidea extradentata
CATCAATAGCATGAAATTTAATCCTTACCTCATGGTTTTGCTGCCGTTCGTCCGTGCCAGCCGTTCTCACATGTAACGATGCTCCGCCATGACACCTTTACCACCAACTCAGGTTTGCCACCCTCATATTCATGAGACCAAATATAACTGCACTGCGTACTTTTACCCGCCGCGCACTTTTACCCCACTCTACTCTATGTACTGCCGACTTTTCAACTTTATCACTGCACTAAGAATAAAGATGGCTTACTGCATGGAGACTTCTATTATCTTAACTCACTATGTTCCAACAGAGACCATAGAGACGTGCAGCGGTATAAGCAATTAAGGCAGGATTTTTTCTTACTGTTCCACACTCTCCAGCCTGCCGGTCGTAACTGATAAGGAGTGCTGATGATGTCATATATTTTTGTCACGAGCGGTAGCAGCTGGCAAAGCAATGTAGTTGCGAGAAAGGTAATTGGTGTGCAACTCGAGAATGACAGCTCAGTTCCTGCGTAGTGAGACACAATGTGTGAGTCCGCTGTCGACATTTCATTCCCACGCTCCTCAGTTCCTGCGTAGTGAGACGCAATGTGTGAGTCCGCTGCGAACACTTCATTCCCACGCTCTCGCTCTCGTGTGCTATCTCGCTCTAGCTGCTCGCTATTTAGCTGTGTTTATTTGACATTGACAAGGGTCAAGGAAGACAGCAACATGTTAACACCTACCTCGGGTGGGATCGGGATAGCGAACTACGTTGTTGATGTGAGTGAAGGGCGCCAGCAATACTCCCCAGGTACTGCACTTCGAGACTCTTAGGCCTCAGGGTGTGGTTTGTTCGGTGTGTTCGGTATCCCACCCGATGCGTTGATGTGGAGTGAATGTCACTTAACGTGCGTCGCGTTGATGTGCGTGATTGAGTGGTGAAAGCACTTGAATGGACTAACACATATGACACTGACTATACCGGAACTACACACTTACTGGATGTTGGCCCCCAGTACGCCTGATAACTTACGTTGCTTATACTGGCAATATTAGGTGTCTAGAAATTATGTAAACAGTATTTCACTTACAGGTGATTTATTATGCTTATGGTACACAGTGCCAAAATAATGTCTGAATTACGCATGCAGCGAGGTAATTGTAGTGATGCGTCCCTTGCAGTAACAATGACCCTAAATCACACGATAGTGCACGTGATAGTGAACTTTGCGTAGTGACTACGACCGGCTGGTATATCGCACGTGGTTGGTGAGTGATCAGTGTGGAGCTGGTGTACGAGGTGAGTCTACGACACCAGAAGGTGCACCTCCTTAAGCAGCGAGGGGCTGGCGGCCACTATGATGGAACGTCAGGTTCATTTGGAAGCTGGCGTAGAGAGTTGAGTTGCGGTGAGCACGTGCCTAACTAACGTGTCACAAGGCAGCCGTTCCCGTGCACATTGTAGTGTGGTAGGGCTCTACAAGTGATGTTAGCAGTACAGTGCGAAAACTGTGGCTATCTATGCTAGGCCGGTGGTGGGGTGAATGGCACGTAACACGCTGCACACAGAGTGATGCTCTCAACGAGATGAATTGCGTGAGTGCATGATAATGAAATGAATGTACAATGTACTGCTCACATGTATGCTGAACACAATTGCAGTGTCATAACCTGCACTTGGTCGGTCACAAAAACATGAATTACTCCCTTAAAATGTTACACAAATACAAAATAACCTTAGCAACGCGTGTGCAAAGTTATGCTGAATAAAACAATACTAAAACGAACCTTGTATGGTGAAGGATGAGTGCCGATGTCTCCCGAGACAAAAGTCCCTAACCACGTGGCGGTGATAATGCCGACGCGGTGTTTAAGTTAAAAAAATACCAAAAATGGTCACAATTATTAGGTTAAGCGGATGCGCAATGCAATGGGGAATGTCTGGTAACGTGTGCTAAGCAAAGGTGAACTGGTATACTAACGAGACTATGGAAAACTAACAATCAGTGAAACAAAAGATGATGAGCACACGGACAGGCGTCTTACCTCTCCAGACGACGATGACGAACTGCCATGAGGAAGGCAACCGCTAGGGGCTCCTTGCCTCGCTTCGGGGTTTACACACTTCCGGTACCTCGTGCGTGTGATATATTAATATTAATACCTTACGAAAATGGCACACACTAAATTACATAATAAATTACGTTACATATTTTGCTGAAAGTGAATGATGCATTTATAAATGTCTGCTGAAAACATGAAAGTAAACCTAGCGAACATGATGATAACCCTTGATGGCCTTCGGCACATACTGTACACTGCTGTTTGATACACAATACACTTCGCACTAAATGATTTGGCATGCATACACACTGGGGTTGTGGAACGATTATGGGAGAGTCTGAAAATTCTTTTGGGTGGGTAGAAAAGGACACTCGCGCCGTTATGGGCTTAACCCATACGCTGGCCCTGCGGCCTGCGTCAATGTGTATAATGTTATGTCTCTTCCACATCGGCAGGCGGCGCAGTGGCTGTCAAAAGCTACCATATAATGTGAGAAAAGAACACCGAACCTAGCAGCTACATCGCAATTAGCAATGCAAAATCTAATATACATCGCAAAACACGATTTCAGCATTGCTAATTGCGATGCGGTACTGCTTTAATTAAGCACTGGTCTGTAGTTAACAGTCAGCTTACAAGGGAGTTAATTAACATAGATGGTTCAGGACCAAGTGAGGATTTCTTAAGTCTTGCTTAATTTATCAGTCAGTTTGTATCTTTCCACTGCTGTGTAAACATAACATTACCACTAGCTTTTATTTACAACAGCATGCACAATTATTCTATCTATACTCCACTGCTAATAAAACTGTTATTTTATTTACTCATTAAATAAACAAATGTTGAGTCATTGCAGAGGTCAGTAGTCTTAGTTATTATTAATGTTTATAAATTCTTATGCGTTAATACCTATATAAAGTGAGTGTCTGTACACAAGGTCTTTTGTTTTTGCACAATGTTCGAAGTTAATAAAATATTTGGGTGACTTGCTACCTACCTGCTGAAATTATTACATCAATGTCCTGAGAATTTTTGTTCCTTACGAGTATAAAGCTTTGGTGAAAGTTAATGTTTTGTATTCCTTCTTGCCGTTATTGTAGGAGGCTTGCAGATAAAATGCCGACAAATTTCACAAATAAAATGATGATGTTGATATTTAGTTTGTCAAAAAATACATGTAAGGTTTTAACTGTGGTAAACTAATGCTAAATGTCTGTAAAACGTATCTCCACACACACATTTTATTTGTGAAGGACAATGCATAGCGTCTAGTATAATACTTATATGAAGAAACATATATGTTAAGAACTTCCAAGATTGTGAAAATTTGAATGTTAAGCGTTTGGGTTTAAAAATCTGTATTAGGCTTGTCTGGTAAAGGTTGAAGGTTTCAAGAGCTGTTGTTTTCTAGTCCTCTAGCCGAGTTTTAGGGGGGAGGCTGTGACACCCACTAGGTTGTGGTGTCACATTTTGGTTTGTGAAATCAGTATTCTGTAATTTGTGAGCTGTTTAAAAATAATTTTATTCTGGTGTTCTCAAAACTATGTATGTGCAGATTGTCTGTGGCACGTATCTGGCTATGCGCTGACGGGTCGAGTTTAGTTTGGTAGCCCGTTGGGTAGAGTGCGGGAAGGAGGGCTGTACGCATGCCTGCGTGAGGGGAGAGAGAGGTGTGGACGGTAGCAAATACCCTAGAGACTAATACCAGACAGCTCTATGCAAATGCTAAAAGTAAGCTGGTGAAAAATAACCTAGCGGTATGAGGTGAATGCAACACATATTTTGATATTATTATTGTATAATATTTTTTAACAGTTTTTTATTGAATATTTATCATACTGCATTTTTTTATTTAATTCATACAATGAAAATATGTTCTCCATAGAGAAATTATTTTCCCGAATTTTTACGTTGCCAGTGTACATCTGAAATCAATTAAATGTAAAGTGCTGTTCTCTGGTGGTTTGACATGATAACACAACCAGAGTTATCGCCAAAGCGCTTAAGCTGTCCAGTATTGGTTTATAATGTATTTGGCGGTAGTAAGTATGTGAGCGGACGCAGTTGAGTCTAGCGGAGCGGTCGTTGTATATCCGGCCAGGCAGAGCGAAAAGAGTGATAACGCGTTGTGTTAACGAACGGCCCAAGACAGGTTACGCTGAGAGGGGTTGGTGCAGTTAATTACGCGGTTCATATACTGCTTCGCTTCGTGACAATTCAGTATGGTATGAAAAGTTAGGTCAAGGTTCGAGTGTGGGAATTGCACAGATTTTGTAAGCCTTTTTGCTACCGGGAGTTATGTAGCGCGACATGGCTTTGTCTTGTAATTTGACTGAAAAGATGAGAGCTGCGGTGCATGTTTCGGCACGTGCTGCACGACCACAGACTGTAAGCATTGTGAATATTTTGTGTTTAGAACATGACTAAATTTCGTGCCGCATTGTGAAATCATTACGTCATGAATAATGTACATTTGCGATAGAAATTTCTGCGTGTCTTACGGGAGACTAACTTACCGTTGCAAAGGTGCGGAAATGAAGCTATGGTGATTTGGGGATTACACTGGTGGTTTCATGATTTATTTGGGACGTTGAGACAAATCAAGTTATTTCCCGTGTGCTACGCTGCTGAACGAGGAAGATTGTCGCTGTTCAGTTTAATGACCTATTCTGCTGGGGGTTTGGACGACGTGACGTACACTTGAGTTGTGTATATCAACTGCATCGGACATGCCAGGTATGTGTCGTAGACAATTTAGCGTCACTTCAATGATTCACCGTTGTAAATAAACAGACTGTCGTCACAGTATTTTTGAAATTATTATACTGTATATTACACTGTACCTGCACAGTGGTGTATTTTGTTCATTTACTCGTGACATTATTTGGTCACATCATAAATAATTAAATGTAACAGTTTAAATAAGCTCTTTTGAGCAGTCTCGGAGTACAAGGAAAGGACATGTAAAAATCCTGTTTTATATTTAAAGTGTTTTGTCTGTAATATTTTACTATTCAATATACATATATGATAACGAAACAGCAGCGTGGCCTTTAAATCATTTGTGCCTTTGCAAGATTCTATTGTTTACAGTTTGTTTTTCTGTTTAAATACTTTTCTTACACTTCAGTCGTCCCTAACTTTTCCCACCTTTCTGTTGCGCTCTGTCGTCATTAATTTGGCAACACGGTGTCACAAGAGTTTTTTTCCGTATAAAAACTGATATAACTATTTTTCATATATGTATACATGTACATCATTCTTAAGCAAATAACTTCTCTATATCTTTACTGGTTAGATAGATGTCATGAGCTAACCGAAAAGAAATGTTCTGCCTTTTCACCAGTTTAGTGGTTGAACACCGCAAATTCTTACCATCACATATCAAGCATTAGAATAAGTATTCAATTGAGGTAAAAATCACGACGATGACCCAGTGAGTCGAAGCTAAATCGGCAATTCATTTACAATCATATTTAATTTCTTAACTGCATTTAATTAAAATTCAGAAAGTCCTGAAATCTGTTTACAGCATTTGCATATTCATCACCATGAATCGAAAAGAAGTCTATTTCTCAACATGTTAGATAGCAATGAAGGATTTATCTTAATCATATTCCAAATATATTTTCACTCTTAATGGGTTCAAATTTCGAAAAAAAAGCTTAATAGACAATTAAGGCTATTGATAGACGTCACATATAAGTGAAAAAAGGGAGCCTATTGGGTTCAGTTAATATAGATATTTAATTGAAAACACCTTTTATCCACGTTCATCACTTTTTACTCTCTTAGGTGTCAAATTTTTCGGAAAATCAGGAACTTAATTTTCCAGGTATTTGAATAAGCAAAAATCGCGTAAATATCTAAAAATTCAGCGGAATTGATGTAGGCCTATATTGATTATTAATTCATAATTCATAAATGCTTTGTGGTCAAATTTGGAAAGTATCCTGAAATATTAAGGTAAATGGGTCCAACGTCTAGTCAAAATGGAGGTCATTAGGGACGTTTAAACACAACTTGGGACAGTGACAGAAGCTGGGAGAGGAGTCGGACATGGCCTTTGTTAACAACCCATCCCAAGATTGGCCGGAGAGATTTCAAGAAACCATGGAAAACCGAAATCAGGATGGCCGGAGCCGGGGATTGAACCCGGATCCTCCCAAATGCAAGTCCAACATGTTACTGTTTCACCACCATGCTCAGTCCCTGAAATAGTATTTTGGGCATTTACACAAACATCTTTCTGAAGCAAACAGCACATCAATATCTTGACTGGTTCATTAGAAATGGAAGCATAATCCATAACACATTTCATGTCTCTTCACCATCTTAGTTAAATGATTTCAAAATGTCTTGAAGTCCTATCTTAGACATTTGTATACATATCTAATTGAAATAAAATTCATGACAATAGCCCATTGGGTTTGAGCTGTACAACTATTCATAACATAGAAACACATTTCCCCCTTTTTACTCCATTGGAGTAAAATTACGAAAAATCCTTAAAACCACTTTTTGGGTATTTACGTAAGCATGATTTTGAAGCAAAAATCAACTTTTCATGCCGAAGGGTGTAATGAATATAGATAAATAATCAAAAACACGAATCAGGTGTTTCACTCTCTTATAGGTCGAATTCAGAAAAATCCAGAAATTGGCTAATATGCATTTTTATGAGTGACCCATTAATTAAGAGTTACGACGTTAGGCCGTTGGGTTCGAACTATATAAATAATTCTCACTCCGTACAGGTCAGATATTGGAAAATCCCTTTGCAGTGCTTGTCTATGACCTAAAAGGAACCCACACAAAAAATTTCACCTTTCTAGGTCCAGCAGTTTGGGTTGCAACCTGATGTCTGTCAGTCAACACACACACACACATATATATATATATATATATATATGTGTGTGTGTGTGTGTGTGTGTACACCACTTCTACCTGAGACTTCGTTCGTGTAATTTTCTATTTTGGGACCCGTGTTTTCTCCATCCTGTTCCTTGGTCATTTTCACCCTATTGTTTCTTAGCCATGGCATCCCCAATATCAGTTCCTCGCACAAGTCTGGTACACTAAGCACTTCTGCTTCGGTGGTCAGTTCTCGCACTCCTATGTTGACACATGCGACTCTGGTTGCCTGTCCGCCCTACTTACGTGTTGCAAACTGTAAATGATATGGTGAGTATCTTGTGGTGACGTGTGATAGCAAGCCTTCGCGCACAAAGTTATGACTTGCAGCTGTATCTACTAATGCGGTGACTGTCCTGCCCTCTAGTTCCACTCTATCGCACGTGGTCTGCACTCCCTGTTCTGTCACTCTGTATAGTTTGGCACCCGTGCTTGTTACCTTTCGCGTAGAAGTTGGCGCGGATGCCTGGTCGCCAACCTCAGCCTCTAGTTTCCCTGCTGTTGTCGTGTTTTGTTGGGACACTCGCTATGCCAATGGAACATCCTCCCTGGGCAATAGTGACATGGTTCACTTGGTCTCCACTGGCTCGGCTCACGCGGTTGTTGTGGCGCCGGCGGTTGTCTCGGCATGGCCAGGGGGGCTGGGGGTGGTCTAGCCTATTGTTGTCCGCTGCTTCCCTGTATCGCGATCGCCCGGCGATGTGCGGTTGCGTCGACATCTTGCTCACACTTACGTGCCTCCCGGATGAAATGTTCAATGGTATGACGGGAAATTATTCTGAGATATGGCCTGATGGTTGGTGATGCTAATGTGACAACTATCTCTAGCACTTGTTCCGCTGGTTTGTCTGGATACACTTTCTTAAATAATGCGGCCTTGCTTTGCGTGAACTCCTCTATCCCTTCCTTCTCCTTCTGCTGCTCATGATACAAATTAGCACTGTTGCAAATGTGATCTGTACTGGCCTCGAACCTGTTACATAGTTTGGTGCAGACTGCCTCCCATGTAACCTGGTACTCATGAGCTAAACTCCACCACGTAGCTGCTGCTCCGCGAAGTCTGTTAGCCGTGACTTCCGTCCAATCATCTGGGTGAACCCTGCTTCTGTTAAGTTTACTCTCGCATACCGATAGGAATGCTCGCGGGTCCTCCGCCTTGTTTCCTGCAAGCGTTGGTAATAACACTGCTCGATCCAGCCCTCTCAGCCCCTGCATAGGACACGTGTTACCAGACTCTGAATGTTTCTTGACTTTAGGTGAAATGTTTGCAATGTTCGGTTTCCGTTCTAGGTTAGCTGACCTACACATGTGACAGTTGAAAACACCGTCCCGGTATGTCCTGTACTCGTCACAGCTCATGCATTGCGTGTGTACCCTACACATACACTGTTGACACTGCGCCCACTGCTTACCTTGGCCGTCGCACCCTTCTCGTGTGCATCGTTGCATTGGTGATGTTGGTATGTCCATGCTGTCTGGTAGGCACTGGCACAGGATCACATCCCAGGTGTTGTGGTCCAGTAGGTTGATGTGTCTGTTGCGAGTGCTCTTGCTGCATCTGTCCGTGGGCGTATCACTGTTGACTAGCGTTTTGTCGTCCATCGCGATTGTCGCGATCTCGGACCACGCAGTTGGTAGGCCCTGCTGAAGACGCATGTGCCCTCCTGCAGTACGTGTTGGTATGGCTGGAATGCGGGACCGCTTGACGTCACTGTCCCGGCCTACACAGCTCAAGCTGGTGACGTCCAGCACGCCCGATTTCGCGCGTGCCGCGTATGTTCGGACTACTGCACACTATACCTCACGTTTCTGGTAGAATTGAACACGCTAGGCTCCACGTTGGGCAACACTTAACGTCGTCGGGTGGGATCGGGATAGCGAACTAAGCTGCTGCTATGAATCTATGCGTTATGATGAAAGGGCGCCAACAATACTCCCCAGGTATTGCACTTCAAGACTCTTATGCCTCAGGGTCTTGTACATTCGGCGTGTTCAATATCCCACCCGGTACGTTGAAACTGAATGCTGACTTATTTTATAACTGGGCGTTGACCCCCAGTACGCCTGATACACTACAAAGGTTACACTGTGAGTATAGGATGTTGAAAAACTACGTAAGACGACGATTCAACGCAGTATGATTTATTGACACGAATTACACAGTGTCAGAAACAATTACTTATGCATGCACGAGGTAGGCGTAGTTATGCGACCCTGGCAAAGCACTGCTATGCTTGATTATTGGATTAACACGTGATGGCTGTCTCTGTGCGGTGACACTGACCTGCCGGTATATCGCACGTGGTTGTATGTGGTCCGTGCAAAGCAGATATGACTACGGCATATGAAAATGCACTTCCTTGAGCAGCGAGGATCTGGCGGCCGCTAGGGTGAGCCGTCAAGTTCGCTTGGAAGCGGACGTAGATAATGTTGGTTGAAATGAGCACTCACCTAGCTGACAGATCACAGGGCAGCCGTTCCCATGCACGTTACAGTGGGGTAAGGCTCTACATGTGATGTTAGTAGTCCTGTGCGAAGTGTGGCGGGATACGTTAGGCCGGATGTGTGATGAATGGCACGTAACACCCCATACACACGATGATGCTCTCCACTAGGTGACTTGCATGAGTGGTAGATGCACTGCTTATATGAACACTGGAGCACTATGGCGATGTGGTAACCTGCACGTGGTCGGTCACAAAACATGAATTATGCCCTCAAAATTACACTGAAATATAAAATATAGATAGCAACATATGCGCCGAATGATAATGAACAGTGATTAGCTGCGATATGCCTCGTACAATGAACGATGAACTTGGATGGCTCTCGATACAGAATTCCCTAGCCACGTGGCGGTGATAATACCGACGCGGATTTTAAGTTTAAAAGTACCAAAATGGTAATAATTATTTGTTTAAGCGGACGCTCAATGCGATGGGGATGTCTGGTAATGTGTGCGAGCAAGGTGGACCGGTATACTAAAGAAGACTATTGAAACTAACAATCAATAAACAAAAGTTGATGTGGACACGGACAGCTGTCTCACCTCTCCAGACGACTTCTACGAACTGCTACGAGGAAGGCAGCCGCTGGGGGCTGCTTGCCACGCTCCTTGCCTCATGCGTGTTAAATGATTGATATTAACATTTTATGAAAATGGGAGACACTAAATTACATAATAAATGGTGTTACATATTTTGCTGATATTGAATGATGCATTTCTAATTGTCTGCTGCAATATGAAAGTAAACACTGAAAGCATGGTGATTTTCGGGCAAAAGCATGGTGGCATGTTTAAATGTCCCCTGTGCCTCGATGTACACTGCTGGAAATGAAAACACAATTACATTCAATATTACATGCAAAATTACACTGCGTGGATGCGGGAAAATAATGGGAGAGTCTGAAAATGAGGCCTGAGCCTTGTTGATGCTGCACAGTTGTGCCATTATGGGCTTAACCCATACGCTGGCCCTTTGGCTGGTATCAACATATATTTACATATCAGTTTTTGAATACGATACATTATTTTATGAATTTTGGTTTAGAATATTTTTACTTGGTGGGGCCAATAAGATACTGGTTGTATTTTTGGGAAGCGAATGCTCAAGCTGTTTAATCACGTTTATTTTGAAAACAAATACATTGTAGTATCAATAATTATACGAAAGTAAAGTCTATTAAGAGGAACACATGAAGAAATAACAGTAACAAAGTTTACGCACTTTTTTGAAAGCAATTAAAACACTCTATGTGTAGAGTAGTATGGCCAATAAGTGGAGTAATATCGGCCATGGCCATATTACTCCTTGTATCTCTTGGCCAAATTACTCAGCAAAGCATCGCAAACAAAAACCACGTTATAAAGTTTTAAGTGAATACAAGATACGGGTTAACACCAATATCAACGTAATGATTATAGAACGTACTGTCAGTTGATGTATAAAATGAATGCAATACTTATAAACTACAACACTTATAACGATGTGCAGAGCTGTCGCCTAATCGAGCATCACGCGCGCCATCTTTCACACTAGTGACTCTGGCGACGCCAAATTTTACTGGCAGGTCTTCCTTTGGTACACCTAGGACACAACAGAGTGCAGGAGCTACTGCGGCTACTATAAACGTGTAAATGGTTTACTTGGCCATATTGACAACTTAGCCATATTACCCTCATACTCCTTAATCCAAGACTTCTGGTTTATTAGATTTCAGTTTACATTGGCACGAAATACACTGGTCAAGTCTTACCATGGTGGATCCGGTTCACAGAAAATTACAAGCAGAAACACAGGACGACTACATCGGAATATTAGACAAGACAAATTCAGAAAATTTAGCACACAGTGAATACACACGCGGCGAAGGAGTAGCCATAGTGGCTGTCTGCACCTAATGACCTACATGTACGGGCCGAAACAAATTTCGTAGAGTTGAAAATATGTCTGAAAAGAAAGATTAAAGTAGAAAGGCCACTGTGCTACCCGTTCATGTTAAGTTCGCCACTCCCGAAACTTCACTTCATGTAGAAAATTTGGGCCGCAGCCCCGCGCGCGCCCTATCCTGCTTGTGTCACGACGTCGATTAAACATGACAGAGGCAAAACATTCCAGAACGAAGGGCAAAGGGGCGCCACACGCTGTGCTCTCATTGGCTGGTTCTCGGCGGCTAGACCTTCGTCATTCATCCCATTATCAAGAACCCTCTAGGGCAAAACTAGAAGCTACGCAATAAAAGCAAGCAGCACCAAAACTTCTGCGGAAAAAACCAGAACACGAAAAGAAAAACAAAGGTACTGCCTCCTACCAAGGCCACCTGGCTATAACAAGAAACATTACACTTTATCTGAAATCTAGAACATTCGGGAATAAAAGAACTACGTTTTTACTTTCCCTTTCTGGAACCGAGACCACTGAAATAAGATTAAATAAAATACTAATTCACCAGTAATAAAAATCTCCTTGTCTTGCAATGCTACATTACCCCCCCCCCCCAACCTTTAAGTACAAATAGCCAACATTTTGGCTGAAAGGTTCCTAAGTTTAGCCTGTAACTGTCCATCAAATATAACCTCCAAACACATTACTTCCTATGGTGCACAATTTACCATTATCGTTACCTTATCTACCATCTACATAAAATTTTCACCTCACATTAGCAAGTTCAACAAAATACATCAATAAACCAAGTATTTACAAACAACTTTTCAATGACACTGTAAATACCATCCCTATACATATATGGTTAACTAGATGGGTATGGTTTACTTATAAAAATTAAATACTACATAACATAGGGGAAGGTGGTGTACCTTTGACTAGTTTAAATACTTAAATTTTTTTAGACTTCAAAATTCATCAAAAAAATTTATTCAAAGTTTGAATACAAGCAATGATGTTCTGGCTACAATATAGTATTTTTTTCATTACAAAATATTTACTTTAAAATTGGATTTTGGTTGGTTTTGTGGAAGTAAACAACATGGTCAAAGGTACAACATGGTGTTGTACCTTTGACAGGGGTGTTTGTACCTTTGACCACTTTAAACACCTAGGACAATAATAAACTTTTAACATAACTGTGATATACAGCATGCTTAAATATTGCAACACATAACCATTATAATGTTTCTGGCATTGTGTTACCAGGTTTTCTGGGAAAACATGAATGAAAATTAAAGTAGGCTAAAAAATTAGCCTATAACTTAAATTTGTCACATTAAAAATGCAATTCATAGCCATAAAAAACTAAACACAAATCACATAAGAAGTTAATGAGGTAATATATCTATGAAACATTATAGCGAGAGAAATCTACACCGGAAAACAAGTGGCGCTGCTGCCGAGCTGATCCACCAGCTTGCACAGGATTTAGGAGCTTCAAAACAACGTCATCTTTGTCCAAGTCATAAACATGTTCATCAGTCTTGACAAATTTTGCACTTCTAGGGGTTAGTTTTCTCAAATACTGAACTGCGCTGGGGCTCCTTGCCACGCTCCTTGCCTCGTGCGTGTTAAATGATAGATATTAACATTTTATGAAAATGGGAGACACTAAATTACATAATAAATGGTGTTACATATTTTGCTGATATTGAATGATGCATTTCTAAAATGTCTGCTGCAATATGAAAGTAAACACTGAAAGCATGGTGATTTTCGGGCAAAGACATCTTCTGACGTAACGGTGATCACCTCCGCAACATAATGCTTGATAGTTTTCTTACCACATAATTTTGCAAGAACAAAATCACCTGCTTCAATGCTGTATTTTTCAAGTTGAGTAACTTTAGGTTAGGTTCATCCCCATAGTAATATACACATAAAAATGTAGAATGATTAAACTTAATATTGGTGTATTCAAAAATTCTTTAATCTAATAAAGATTACATCATAAAACACAATATCATTAGAAAAATACTTACTTTAGTGGATGCAAATCGATAAAATTATCCTGAGAAATTCACATGTTATTCTTTCCAAATGAAAACAGGAAATATAGCATTCCTGGTGGCAGAAGCACAAACTACTGGTACCAACATTAGAAAAATGTATGTATAAGACAACAAAACAACTGGTGGTTAAAGGTACAACTGGTCAAAGGTACACCACCTTCCCCTAATTGACAATTTTTAGTTTTGTCCTTTCATCAAATGATTAAAATATTTCTGTTAACCCCCAAAAGATAACTCTTTGTTCTCTATTATAATATAGGATACGTTAAACAAATGTTACTACCCTCTCAAATGCATTATGTCATCTTAAACTGATCGTAATATAATACATTACCTCCATAACATATAACCATAACTTGGAATTCACTATTGAAATAGTTTCCATGCCTTGTTCTCATTTACTAACCTTCAACAATTCACATATGACAATATATCAAAAACAAAATAATATCATTATCAGTATAGTGAACATTTCTCATGCCATTCTTAGCACCCAAAGAAAACACTTAAAACTTAAATTATACCCTTGTAAATATTGCTGTGTCCCAACAGCTGATTATTTTCTGAAAATTGGGTCAGACTGCGGTTTAGCCACACAACACATGAAAACATTAATTACAATATTTACACAAATTTGATCACTATTAAAATTATTTTACAAATTCTGATGAAATCATTCACCCTTACAAACTACTCTTTCTAGGTCTTAGTAACATTACATGTCAGTTGGCCCCTTTCACTCTATATATATTATTGCAACATATTCAACATCACCATGTTCATTACAAAATATTAATTTGTATTATTTCATTTTCTATAAAAATGGTCTTATTTTCCTTTATAATATTTTATATTGGGTCCACATTCCCATTGTCAAAACCAAAACGTAAGTGATAACCGTTTACCAGATAATAAGTGTGACTATATTGGTACGTGACTGGGCTGGTAGGTCTCAGCAGAACACCCATAACTGCAATGCTAAACAATTACTCCAAGTGTTCCTGTCATCAACACTGATCACTAATGCAACATCATTAATATAAAATGCATCAAAACTGTAATATTCACAAAGAAAAACATTATTTCAATCACTTCAAACCATATAAGTCACTTACTGTACTTCAAATAAACTTCATTTAACATCTCTCAATCACAAGTTAAACAACAAAAATAGTCTAGGTTGGGCCTCCTCCCACATACATATCTGTATATATAAAAATGAAAGCTGACTGATTGACTGACTGACTGACTGACTGACTGACTGACTGACTGACTGACTGATTTGACTGACTGACTGACATATCAAACTGCAGCCCAAACCACTGGACCTAGAATCGTGAAATTTTTGTGGGGGTTCCCCTCAGGTCGTAGGCGAGCACTAAGAAGGGATTTTTCGAAATTCGACCTCTAAAGGGGTGAAAAGGGGTGAAATGTGTTTCCGAAGAAACGTCGATAGAGCTCGAACCCAACGGCCTATCATCGTGAGTTTTACTTTAATAGGAAACTCGTAAAAATGCATATTGGCCAATTTAAGGATTTTTCGAAATTTAACATTTAAGGGGGTTAAAAGACCTTAAATGTGTTTCCAATCAACTATCGATATCTATCGAACCCTTCTGGATAGAGTGTTGATATTCACTTCAAAATATTGCTTACGTAAATACCCAAAAAGTAGTTTTAGGTTTTTTTGAAATTCGACCTCCAGGCAGTAAAAAGGGGCAAAATGTGTTTTTTATGAATCGTCTATATCTTTGTAACACAATTGGCTACCGTCATGATTTTAACTTTAATTGGTTACTTTTACAAATGTTTATGACAGTACTTAAAAGACGTTTCGAAATTCGTTATTTAAAGGTGTGAAAATACGTGAAATGTGTTTTCAATTATCCTTCCATATCTATCGAATCAATCGAGATATCGAACTGCTCTTTGCTTTAAGTTGGTGCTTTTATAAATATCCTAAGTACCATTTAAAATATATTTTCTGAATTCGGCCCTAAACTGGTTAAAAAAGGGGTAATATGAGTTTTCGATTCACATTCCATATATATCGATCCCATAGTTTTTCATATAGCGTGGTGATTTTTGTTTAGGATTGACGCTTACTCAAATACCTAAAAATTAATTTCAGGAATTTTCGAAATTCACCACCTAAGGACGTGAAAAGGGGTGAAAAGTGGTAAAAAGTGTTTTCAATTAATCGTCGATAAATCTTGAACCCAGCGGGCTAATGTTGTGTTTTTTACGTCCACGAGATACCAATAAAGTATTCTAAAACGTGATTCAAGGATTTTTCGAAATTTACTCTCTTAAGTGGTGAAAAGACCTTGAACGTGTTTTAGATAAATCCTCGATATCTATCGAACCCGTCGAGATATACAATTAATTTCTGCTTCAGGAATATGATTACAGAAATTATCGCAAAACGGTTTCCAGATTTTTCGAAATTCGATTTCTCAATACTGTGCAGGGATGATATGTGTTTTTTATAGTGAATGATCGAATTTGATTCGACTGAATGGGCTAGCGATGTGATTTACACTTCAGGTGGATACTTATACAAATGTCTAAGACGTAAATTTAAAATATTTCGAAATTCGACACCCAAAAGGGTGAAAAAGCACAAAATTTGTTTTCCATCAACCCACGATATCTATCTAACCAGTAGCGATATTGAGGTGCTGTTCGCGTCAGAGTGATGCTTACGTAAATATTTAAAAAAATATATACGTAATTTTTTTTCTTTATAAGAAACGTGATTATTAAGAATAAAACTAAGTTGGTCAATAATCAAGGCAGATGATCCGAAAAGCAGGAACGAGCAGCGAGAAACAACGTATACAGGAGTTTCACTACAGTAACCTATCGAGACGTGGTGTTTTACAACCTCTATAAGCCCAGGACACAGATATTTTATTTTTTTTAATAAATTTTATTTTCATGAATTATTTAGACTTTACATGACGCAGTTGTTTGTTACTCAGGTCTAAATTCCGGGAGGTTGTGGGCTCTAATTCCATTAAAAGCTGCGTGCAAACGTTCAATTCTGACACACAAAAACTACATGGCAGATCGAATTAGTGCAATTTACATGTAGTCTTTAAAAGGGGTAAAATTGCAGTTCGCTTTCAACTTAGGTTCCTCTACAATATCAGATGACATATCGTCGGTATACTGCCAAAAGTGATTAAATCATAAATGCTATTTCGTTTAAAAACAGTATTAAATTGTAGGTATTAAAAAAAATTTGGTATGTTACTATACTGTGATACAAAAGTACGAAACGACGAATAGACTTTAAACTTGGGCAATTGTTCGTGAACAACATATACATATTCCTAGCATTTTTATAATTTTATCTCATTTTGACTTTGTCACTTTTGGCAGTAAACCGACGATATATCATCTCACTAATCTCAGGTTTGGGGCACCAAATACGTTTCCGCGAAACCTTTGCCCTCTGAAACTTTGTAATGTCAATAAAGTTAAAGTGAATATTTTGAAAATATATAATCGAGGGCACCGTCACCAATGGTTGTGCACAGGGTAAACAGATGTTTCTCATTCAATTAACCTCTTACATTAGGTGTCTGTAGCTACCCCACAACGTCAAATAGGCAGGGCTATAAATAAGGCCCAGGAGTTGTCGCTGTTAGTGGCAGGGACAAAATTAAGACTGCTTTTCGCGTGGATAGCTATAGCTACTTATCCTGCTGCAGAATTAGTTCAACTAGCCGCTTGGACATTATAACACTTGATGACTGAAGTACCAATATTGTGTACAAAGAGGTTTTTCAACTATAGTAAATATTATCAGTTACGAATAATACTCGCGAGCAAAGCCGCGGGGGGACTGCTAGTTACTTTATACAAATTAAGCCACCCTCAGGTGCTGATAACCGGTTCTATGTGTGTCTGTTGGTCAACGGTGGGACACTTGCTCTTCCTAGCTCATAGAACAAATATTAATTACTTGCCAACACATGGCTATAAAAAACAGATTCAACCCATACCAGCTAGTTTCAAAAGCAATTCACTCATAGTTACTCAATTATATTAATTAAACAATATCAAACTCCCATCAACTCTCACAGTGACTACTCATAACCCTAGTGTATTTATATCCTCTGTAAATACAAGAAAAAAATATTACTCAGGTGTGGTCCTGCCTGGCAGCCATCCCCCATGAGTTTAAACAAAATGTCATTAGCAAAACAAACTTATAAAAACATCAATAAATTCAAGAAAGAAGAATTACTTGAAATATTAAAGTTACCATGTGTATGTGTTGTAAAGAAAACAAAATGTAGCATGAAAGGCCTTACAAATATCAGGCAATTGCGGCATGCGTGCACTAACGATTCCCACAGCCAGTCAGTCAGCTTTATCTTTGAAACATTGACACACTACAATTTTACATGAAAACTTCAACAAACACAATAAATTAATTAGCATCAACTTGTCATAAAACTATTCGGTTATATAAGTGTAAAAGTCACATTTACCAAAACTTGTCTGGCCATGGCCAATTCAAAAAAAGAAATTATTTTACGATACAATCATTTGTAACATTATCTTTTGTTATAATTCCCAATATATGGTGGCATTCCTTACTTGTTATCTTTAATTTACATAAACTTTACTGTCATACCTTTAACATCTTCACAAATTATCAACATTTCTAATCTTTAGATCAACTCTCACCTTATTCCTTGAAGAACAATGTAACCCACTGTTACCAATTACTCTCATACTTAACTATCAAGTTCAGCCATTCATCCCACTCTCTTGAACATCACAATTACTACACATGATACAATAAACTTAATTTTACAAATTATTGTCTGTCCCACCAAATAAGAAAAATAAATTTTTTCAGATAAATTTGTTCCCCTGAATGTATTACACTCTGTCTATGCAAATAAGAAATCTTAAAATTTACTTGCTTACCCTAATATGCACATTATAGTCCTTTTTATAATACAGCCTCCTAGGCTTGCATTATCTTGTGTCCAATTGATTACCGAGTCTAAATAGGTACAAACAATTTCTTCCTGTGCTTGTAGCCTTTCGGCACAACCCTAACCACCTTCTTAACACCACTCACTTTCCACCTCTTCCTGCACACCTTCCCTAACCTTAATACAGTTCTAATGAACTCAGCCGAGCTCTTAGTTCGTCATTTCATATTTTGCTTCTCTTTAAATGGCCCTTGGTCCCATTTCCTTTTTTGTGCAATTTCCCCTACAAATAAACCCTTGCCTGGGTCTCGAGACAAGGCTGTTTTTACTTTTCTGTTTAAATTTTCTCTCATCTGTACCTCAGTACATTTCTGACACCTCCACCCCCCTCTAATTCCTTAAATCATAGTTACATAAAACATTCTCATTTCACAAACACTCCGAAACCTGTATCATTTTCTTCTCTCCCTAGCTTACATAATTCCTGCATGTATGTCCTCTTTGGTGAGTTCTCCCCTGTAATGCTCCACTGCAGCCCCACGATGGGCATACAAAATGTAGTGCGTAAACTACTACTGCTAATATGATGGGTGGACAAAATGTGATGAGTAACAAACTGGGCAGACAAAAATGTGGCGTGTCGACAACTCCAATTTCACACATCCACGACCAGCTCAACGACATCAACATATCAAAGGCATGGGTTCTTACAACGCAGCACGAGACGAGAAATGAAAAACTGTAGAACTTTCGCAAATTTTGGGGTTTATTGATGAAGTTACACATACTTAAAAGTTCCTACTGCCGGGAGGCACCCTTTTGAGCAAACGAAGAAAATATTACAGTTAACAAAACTGTATGCCAGTGACCTCAACTTCACAAATTATTTGAAACATTTACGAAATAAGTCATTACTAATTCATCAGAACCACCCGTTCACTGCATTTTACCAGCAGAACCCTATCAGTTCTGCCTTCATCGTCACTTAACTCCCGCACAACCGGCTGTACTGCCAACTTGAATACCTAACTCCGCGGCCCTCCAACACACAACCACTTCAAGCTACATCTCGCCAACAACTCCCACCCCTTTGCGTGCAAGCTACCGGCGTTGCCCATCAGTGGTGCCACCCTGCGGCCATTACAGGAAACAATTTTAAAATATTACATTTTTACATAATTAAAAGAACATTTTGAACTCGTGTCCACATAGTTACAAACATTAACATTTTTGTTTCCAAACCAATTATATACAAATGTATTTAGTATTAACCTTGTTGCTAGGTGAAACAAACATTAAATTTAAATTTGACGCTGCTAATCAGCAACAGTCTGTGATCTTATTGTTTGCAACCAAACATTGCGGCAAATTCTTAACGTTCATGTTTATAGGCCGGTTTTGCTCTGAAATATAGCAATTTTTCCTGGAAACACTAAATTTAGATTGATATCTCTGTCCTTTTCACACTCCAAGATTAAACAATGAACACATATAACTTTGTTGAATTCAAATGCAAATAATTTAAGCAAAAAGTACATATTGAATATTTACTAGATATAAACAGAATCATTCAAATTTTAAATAAATATTAACATAATTAAGCAAACTGTTATTCTTACTGTTAAATGAGTAATTTCTAATTACCAAATTAAATGTTACTTATTTTAAGAAGAATCGCTCACAATTACTGAAATTGATTATTTTAAATATGAATAAACTTCCACTGACATGCTGGCTTTTAACAAATAAATTATAAACTGTTCTTAACAAAACTCTCAGAATAACCATGAGGCCTACATATATTTTTTTATTTATTTAGCCTCACATAAACCCCAATACATGTTGAGAGTAATTTGTCAAAAAATATATCATTTAAGATAAAAACAGATATGTACAGTGGATGTTTACATTAACCAAATAAAACACAACAAACATATATTAACAAAAAGTAGTACATTCAAACGTTCGTAAAGCATAGTGCACTAATACATTGTTATATATAGTCACGTAATGGTGTGGGGATCATTTAAATATTCTTCCACATTATAATAAGCGTTCATAAGTAAGAATGATTTCAACTCATACATTATAAGTGACAACTAAAATTGAAACATGTAAAATTAATCTGGGGTCTGCACCTGGGCCACGCTAGACCCCCTTGATGAAGTCCTATGTTTACCTAAATTTGTTATATCCTCATCAGTGTTTACCATTCTATTGTCTGTTTTTTTTTATTCACACTATCCCCATTTGTTTGGTTTTCTACCTCCTCTGTTCCATCATTTATCCTGTTTGTTACCACTCGTGTAATTTCCCCTAATTTTTCATTGATGTTTCCTTTTTCAGAACCTTCAGTACATTTATTTCTGATCGGATGTTGCCCTGAAAATCTGTTAACTGTGGTTTTAATTCTGTTTGCAACCTATCAAATTTTTTATTCAATTCTGTTTGCCCTGCTTGCAATATATCAGAATTTTTATTCTGTTTGGAATATATGAAATTTATTTGCAATCTCTGCTAACAAATCCCTCATCGTTGATTCTAATTTTGAATTCTCTGTGTTATCTTTGGGAAAACCCCTTACTTCTGGTTCTTCGTCTGACATACCGACTATGCTATACTCTTAACATTACATAGAACAACGATGTTTAAAAACACTCTTATAAAACACTTTTCCGCCACACTTTAAATGTTTTCCTACATGGCCCTTGTATTTATACATTGTAACACTATTCTTAATAAGATACTTTGTTTAACTTACTGTTTTCTGCATGTTGCTCCGTCGTAATGTTCCTGTTTCCTGGGTCGTTGGTTTTTCCTTAGGCCAGCAGGCTGTCTCCTCGTCCTTGGCACCCTCCAAACGTCGTCCCCGTCGAGTTGATACCTGGGAACCAGCTGCTCGCCCCACTTGGGCAACCAAATGCGACATTTCCCTCATGTTGTCACATACCTGTGCCCCACTTGGGCCAGGTAATGTGGCACACCAGTCCTCCTGGACCACTGCACTATCTTGATGATAACCCAACCCAAAAGGCAAGGTTAAAAGCTGGTACCTGCCTCCGGTATGTAGTCAAGCACTCCAGAATTTACTGGCAGTACTTTTGTAGGTTATGTTACATTGTAAACCAAATTTGGAATTTCCACAGATACTGGCGAATTTAAGAAGGTTAGTCCCGAAATAATGTATTTCACTATAATCCAAAGACTGATGGTTTATTAGATTTCAGTTTACATCGGCACGAAATACGCTGTTCCAAGTCTTAACATAGTGGTTCTGGTTCACAGAAAACTACAAGAAGAAATGCAGCACGACTACATCGGAATTAGACAAGACTAATACAGGAAGTAGGCATATGGGAATTTTAAATACTTAATTACTACTTAAACTAGAACACCAGCTGTTCCACACGACGCTTCCCTTGACCTCCAAATTAACATATGGGGGACAATCTACTAAATAAACGAATTAGATACAAAACAGAAACATTTAATAAAAGTATCAAAACGAAATTACAAGTAAATAGGAACTTTGGTTTCAATATGTGAGTTACATTAAAAAGAAATATAAAATATTTAACATGTGTAAAGAATAACGGGATTATTTTAACAATCAAACTAAACTCAAAACCCGAAGTTACAATTTAAGCAAATGAAAACTATTTGTCATACCAAGATACAGACGAAAGGTCTGTGGACTGGTTCGCAGCCTTGGTGTTCCCGTCTTAAGGCTTCTATTTAACTATTAATTACTCTACAATTTACATTAGCTTTTCTGGATTGTCTTACTACTAAAAACTTATCTAGAGGTCTGGGTGGAGCAGGAGCCCCACCCAGCAGTGACTTACTGACTTTAGCTCGATCTGGCAAGTCGACTCGCTGGAAGAAGGTCTCTCTCTCTCAATGTTCAAGACTATAATGACCGCGCACCTAGGTGACCGACGCCCTACAACAGCACCGCCCCTCCTACGACGCGGCCTTGCCAGTCAGCGAAAACCCACCTATAATTGACGCACCACCGGAGTGTTTTTTCCGGTAACGCCCCAATTTTGCAACAATAGTTAAGCCAAGCGCTTTCAAAACAGTAAACTATCACGACAACGACACCGGGTCTGCAGCCCCGGTCGCATGTCACAAGAATTGGTCAGCCTTGGCCCGCTTCTGACGAAACTTTATTGTAACAGGCGACCCACGCTTCCTGGTTTATTTAATTTAAACAAAGTTCGGCGCAACGCGCCTGCAAGCATAAAACTCAAAAATTAGCTTCGCGACAATATTATAAAATTAAGATTACATAAAATACTAATTCAGCAGTAATAAAAAAATCCCTTGTCTTGCAATGCTACAGTAGTTAATTTTTGTTTATTTGAAGTTTATTGTGGTAGCTGTTGAGTGCAAGAGGGGCACAATAGACAGCATTGTAACAGACTGGTAAGGCTAATATGGAGTAAATTGTGTTTACAAGGATGTGTTTGTAGTGATTTAAAAAGTGTTTACAGAAATGGAGAAAAAGTGAAGTGAAATTAAGTCCGAGGAAATAGAGTGCCGCAGTGTTGTTGTATAGAAAGTTTCTTGTCTTCGTGGTTTAACGTATGTTTTTGTGAGGTTATGAAGGCATAGGGCATACTGATGGTATCTGTGTTACTCCAGGTAATTTGTTGTAGGATTATTAAGACTTATTTTTGATAAAACTGTATAAGTTAAGGTAGGTTTAAGTTAAGAAAATTAGTAACAAATTTAAGTATTTTAAGGTAGGAAGAGTTCAGGCAGTAGAGTAGTAAAATAAATTGTTTTTAAATGGGTGTAAGTCCTGAAAATAAGCAAGTATTATAAGTGAGTGAATAATGCACAATGTGGACTTCCATTAACAGTCAAAAGGAAGCAGTGCAGTGTTCATTTTTATTTATTTAATTTTTATGGACTGCGACGGACAGCCTACAGTAAATATTTTTTTTATCACGGAGTGAGGGTTGGAGGGTGTTCAACCGCCATGGACGACGAACCATTTCCAACTTGTGGGTTGAAGTGAAGACAGGTAATTAACCTAGAAGAAGGGCAAGATGTGGGGATGCCTGCATCATTAGTGAGAAGGGTTACTGTGGTTTCCAGACCAATGGACTGTCACTAGAGAAGTGCTCGTGGGGACATGTTAAGGCACCTTCAGAAGAGAAGGTAAGTGGGTGTGTTTTTGTAATGATGGACTAGTGTACAGCAAGTTAGGTTAGGTTAAGGAAATTTTGTTGTTTTGCCTGAAACTCCGTTAGAATTAATTGTAGTTTTTTTACTGCAGATTTAATTTATTAGTAAGTGTTTTGTTGTTTATAGAATTTTAAGGTAATATTTGTCAGTGTCTTGTGGTGGTGTTATGTTGTTTGTTCTTTGTATTAGATTGTTGTCAAGAGGTGTTGTTGTCAGTGTTGTTTTGAAGTTATTTTGGTTAGAGGAAGACTCTGGAAAAGGGTTAATGTTGAGTGTTGTTAAGGTTGTTTCGAGGAATTTTTTTGGAGGCATGGTTAGGTATAGGCCTACTCTGGAAGGAGTTTAGGAAGTTGTCATTAGGTTATATTTGAGTCTAAGGGAATGCTTGAGTGGTGGTGTATTGATTATTAAGGAACCATAAGATTTTATTTTCTTAGTTATTCTAGGTGAGTGAATGTGTCTGAGGTAGTGTTTTAAGTAAGATTTGGTGAGGTTGTTGATTCGCAGACCAGACCCTGGTGGAAAGTTTGGAACAGTCTGCATTATTGTTCACTTTTGGTAGTTTTTGTTTGACCTGTGTGTTTACTGCTCTGATAGACCTAAGATGAAATGTATTTAATCTTTTTTGTTTATTTTTTTAGTTTTTTGTTAGTTTCAAATTGATTAAAAATTTTTTTGTATGTTTTGTGTATGTTTGTTTATTCGTGTTGTAAAAATTAAAAATTACAGTTGCTTTAAAGAAATTTTGGACAAAGTTGTTACAGATTCGAGGGATGGGGCACCCTTGGGGAAGAAAAAAGCATTCAGTAAAGAAGAATTGAAGACCCAGTATTCTGTATGAAGATGAAAACTCAGTCAACAGCAGATATGGGACTACTACTACAGTTTGTCACTTCAAGGGAGAAGGAAAAATAAAGTAAAAAGCTATGTGAAAAACAGACAGTTAATTTATTTAGTAATGGACTTGTGACAATAATAATATTTATTTTCTGGAAGGCTTTACAACTTGATGTCCAGTGAAGGAGATAAATCTGTTAATGTAATGTAAGTATTTTTTATATTTCAGCTGTGCTAGTTGTATTAATTAATTTCTATTTCAGGATGGTATAAGCCATCTCAGGACTACTTTGCAATAAATAGCTTCATATAGATTTAACACTGTCACTGCTGCACTGGAATTAATAACTATTTTAAAGACTGCTGGGCATATGTTAAGTGTTTAAGAGTTTTATTAAAAAACAATGAAGAAGGTTACAAAATAGTGGGTTACAGTAAGTTAAGTTCAAAGTTTGTGCTTTGATATGATATGTAAAAATTATAAGTGTAATTTTTATATAAATTAAAAAAAAAACTGTTTTAAACATACCCTTATTTTATATACCATAAATAAATAATTGAACCAAGACAAGATACAAGCAAAAAAATTTGAAAAATTGATTGAAATAGTTTCCTAAACATATTTAGTTGTAATAACTAATTCCTGAGTTTTGAAATTTTTTTTAATAAGATATTGAAGCACTTCTGTATTCAAATATACATTATTCACAGATAACTATGAAATAAATAAAAAAGTTACAAATATTTCTTGGTGGTAGTATAGATTACAAAAATTATAAAAATAATTTCTTTTAGTTTTGTTCACATAGGCCTATTAATGAGAAAAAAATATTTCGTAATAGTTTCAATTTATATAACAATAAAATGTTTCAAGATATTTTGGTTTTCTTTTTCATACATTCATTACAGTCCTATTTTTGTGCATGACCAGAACTGGTTATAGCATTACTACATATATGTCACTAACAGATTAAATGTAAATAACATAAAAAATACTTAGAAAACAACTCACTTTACTAGCAAATATTTCAAGAAATATATAGTTATTTGTTTGCATTGTGGAAAAAAAAATTTGGTTGGAAAACCTTAAGCACTGATTAGTTACAAAAGAGCATTCTTGCATACTTTACACTAAAGAAAACAAATAAACATTATACTTAGCAACAAATATGCAATTTACAAAACAAAAAAAAGTTCAAGATCTGATTAGTTCTCTCATACTTTATAATTCTTTTTTTAATGAAATATTTTGAAGCACGGGTTCATGCATAGAGCCACCTTGCACACAATACACTACTGGTAACGTGTGTCTTTTCGTCTGGATTTAACTGTAGCTTGCTTTCTCCTTTAGAAGTACACTTTACAGTTCCTCTGAACTCTTCTTTTTCCTGGAGGAGGTGGAATTTTTTCCAAGAAATGCTTGTTTCCAGAAAGACGTGCCAACTGAGTTCAACAGGTTTGCGGTTTAGGTGTTTCTTCATCAATGACCACGAGATCGTTACATATTTCTTTGATGAAGTCTGTAATTGTCAGTTTCCTTTTTTTTGTACAGCGTACAAGCATTTACCACACACATTAGAAGTATGTGGAATGCTAGTTTCCTCCACCATTTTACGCTGCGATGTTCAAAGGCACCGCATGACAATCTTCTGGTCAGACAAGTCAACTCCGAACTTGTTCTTGTTATAGTCCACAATTATAGATGTGTGATTCCCACATTTTCAGTTCGATTCAATTCCGATTCGATTCTCACTACAAGAATTGAAATTCGATTCCGGTTTCGATTCCTTAGACAGTTATTCATTACCCTTAATGGAATAACTAAAATCAAAAAATACTTATTAAAGTTGTGTATTTTAATAACATTTGTAATGTAAAATACTTCAGTAACTCATTAACTCAGTTCAATGACTATTTGAGTACTGTAGTACAAGTTTTTCATTTCTTTACTTAGCCTGTATTTAACTTCTTACATTAATAAAACAAACACTGCATGATAACATTTGAAAGGAATAAGAAAAATCAAACATTTATATAACAACAGTCACTATTTCAGTGTTCAAATATCTGAAAGCTTGTGTATTCCACACTAGTTTATACGTTCTGATGCAAGAAAATTAATTGCTCCACTGTCTCAGGTGAAAGGTTTTGCCTCTTGGCTGTTACAATGTTTCCTGCACCTTAGAACAGGCGTTCACTTGGAACAGATGTAGCAGGAATGCATAGAATCCTTTTTGCAGCAATAGAAACATATCTGTGATGAATATGATTTTTCTGCCACCACAGATATGGATTTGTAGATCGTTTCTCAAGTGGTTCGTTCAAATACATGACAATATCATTTTCCACAACATCAATTTGGGCACTGGAGTTCGAAGCCTCCAACTTTGCTGATTGTTCTTAAAAACAACTCCATACATTCAAACATGACTGAAAATCCAGCTGCTTCCTGCCGTTCCACACACTGTGAATCAGAAATCTGAATCATTTTCCCACTGTCTGTTTTTATCAAACTTTTTATAAAGTCCACACCTTTTCTTTTTTCATGCTCCATCAACAGTACAGATTTAAAACGTGGATCAAGAAGCATGCCTGCAACATATTCATTCACAGATTTATAGTTGGGGAACCTTGCCAAAATACACTTAAATAAATTTCTTGCAAAAATTATGCCTTCACCAGGTTCTGCTTTACTTAGAAATGACTCTAGCATACTTTTAATCCCATCAATAACTGGTACTACCAGAGAGATTGTGGGATATTCCTGTCCACTAAAATCTTTAGTTGCCTGGTCTATTGGCTCTAAAATTCTTGTCATTCCTTCAGCAAGTTTCCATTCGGTGGAAGTTAAATTATCAACCTTGTCAGATGAGGCTAGTTCAGCTGCAATCGGCTCTTTCTGGTCCACAAGCCTTTTGAACATGGCAAACTCGCTGTTCCAGCGGGTGTCAACATCCTGAATTAACTCGTGCTGTTTTTTTCCCATCTGTTCTTGTATGTCATGAAGACGCTGACGAGCTTGGGAGCTGCATTTGTAATGTCCTACTATAGCACGACTTTTTTTGCACAGAGCTTCAACTCCAGGAGTTTCTGTTTTGGCATTATTTATGGCTAGCTGAAGTGTGTGTCCCAAACAGTTGAAAGACTGCCAAGTGGTTTTAGCAGTTGCTGACTTCATGTTTCTTGCAGAATCAGAAACAATGTAAATAGGCCCAGTGTTTGGGATTTCCCACTTAGCACTTAGATTAAGCACAACTCTAGAAATTCCTTCACCACTGTGTTCACCAGTGAACAAAACATTCCCCAGCATGTAATTGACAGGAATAAAGTTAGGATCTATGTAATGACAGGTTAATGACAAGTAGCTGTCATTGCTACGCGACGTCCACATATCTGTCGTAAATGCCACAGAATTGACTCCTCCTTTAAAGTCATTAGATATTTTTGTACGTACTTTTTCTACCAGGTCATTGTATAGCTCTGGTACTACACGCCTCGAGAAAGTCGTTCGATCAGGTTTGGTGTACTTAGGTTCCACTAATGCCATCAAGTCTTGGAACCCCCTATCTTGCACCATGCTAAATGGCTGTAGATCCACAGCAATCATTTTGCCAATGGCATTTGTAATGGAAATAGCTTTGGGGTGGTCTCTAGCGTACTTCTCTTGACTGGAAAATGAATTTGCCAGCGTGAGTTGAACTTTTTATTGGATGTAGAAGGTGCAGGTGTTAAATTCTTCTGAAGCTGCAAGTATTCTTCATATACCATTTTGTGCAGTGTTAGGTGCTTTGCCATACTTTAAGTACTACCATGCGGCTGTTTCATTTTACTTCCAGAGGTTTTACATTTTGAATGACTTTCATAATTTTGTCATAAAATTTCCAAAGAATACTACGACCCTTGAATTTGTTACCTCCTTCATCCATTGTTGACACTCACGTCACCACTATGTAGGCCCTACTGTGTCACCGACGTCACCCAGAAGTCTATCCAAAAATGTGTTTCTTTTAAACTCAAACACGCCTCAAAAATCAATTAACAACAACCAAAAAGTTCTAAACTGCTGAAGTAGGCCTAATCGATAAATACGTTTCTAAACATTCGTAAAGCAACTAGATAACTGTTTTGTTTCTTTCTTCGTTTCACATTTCGCATATTTCTATTGTTCTAAAAAAAAAATTAACGTCACTCGCGCAAATGCAACAAAAAAAAGATTTTTTTTAAGACAGACAGTGACACTTTAATATTTCAATAATCCTCGTATCCCACTTTCAGTATAAACAACTACGTGATTTATTGTGCCGTATTTTATGACACGTTATTCAATATCTTATTAAAAGTTAAAAACATCGAAAAAACTAGTTAATGAAAATTTGTTCGAAAATTAACCTTTATCGCAGAATGAAGGTATATTGGTAACACTGCACCATAAATGTTTTGTGAGCGACGTAAAATGGCGATGTTTGTGGTGCAGATAAAGACGTTAACAATCATGTTAATCTCTAAATGAAATATTCAAGGACAGTATTCAATTACTTTAAGTTATATAAATGTGAAATACCGAAATTAGTTGCAAATTAATACGTAGTTACCATTAAAAACTTTATTGATTATTTTATCCCACTGATTGAACTTTACTTTTCAGCGCCGGTAGTGCTGCGTGTGTCTCGACAAATACGTGACCGACTAAAGGAGTTGCACAGCACGTAAACTAGTGTGTTGCACCAGTTTTGAACCATAATTTTTTTTGAGGTATTTGCAGTTATAAAGTAACTCTCGGTCCACGCAGTTAGTGATAACTAAACTCAGAAATTGTAGGTTAAGACTGCAGTGAAGTTAGTTTAAGCCCATTTCATGTGTAAAAATACCTTGATACACGTTTGTCATCGTGAATGTTTACGGCGATATAAAAGTTCACTTGTTATGTGGTGATATATGTCAGCTGTTGTTTACAATAGCTTTGAAGAACTACAATATAATTTTTTTGATTCCAAATTTTTTGTTCGATTCCGAGTTCAAATACTGGAAGAATCAAATCGGAATTGAAATTTTCGGATACTCGCACATCCCTATCCACAACACATGCTGGCTTGGACTTCTCTTTTATTCTCTATTGTCCACAAAGGTGATCATTTTCGCTTGATGTCGAGTACTTATCATGAACACGTCACGCTTGTCTTTCCAGCGCAAGGCTAATATGTGTCGCCTCTTAGCAGGTTTTGAAGTAGATACAAGTGTGAGTCTTACCATGTGCAGTTTGTGTTGAGCATGAGACTTAGGGGAGCACAAGGTAAGTATGGTTCCAGTGCTCTGCCCCCTACACGACGAGTGACTGTCGATCTTGGCCTGGTATGATCTCTGGAGTTTTTTTGAGAGACAGGTTAAATAGTCACTCATCTAAAATAAGGTTTCGAGAAGGCGGCGCTTCTTGGCAGAGACGTGGCAGAAGAGTGCCACTCGTTGAGTAACTTCTGGCCGGGTTCTGCCTTGGGACGTGGAGGAGTTTTCAGAGGGCTTAGCAGAGGCGGCACGCTCCTGCGCATTCCCTGAAGTATTTTTCGGAAGTCCGATTTAGTGGGCGAAGTTTTCGAGTGTGAGTATTTTTGGCAGAGTTGGTGTAACTTCGGGGCCTCGCCCTGTACTGGCAGTGTTGGTAGTATAACCCTACTGAGGTCTATGCTTGAATTATCGCACTGATTGTAACGTATTAAGGCGGCTTGACTTTTTGCTTCTGCACGATCTACCGTATTTACGCGTGTATAACGCCCCCATTTTTTACTAAAAACCAACGTCAATAAATGAGGAGGCTGTTATACACGAGACACTTGAATAAAAAATTTTTATATCTAAAATAAGTTGTTATAGTAGCCTACTACAATAATTCTTGAGAATGAACACTTATGAATAACGTGTTGAACAATCCCTTTAAAATAAATTTTTTAAATAACACAATTCAGTACATATCCCAAACATAACCGGTACTCACGTCGTAAACAAATATGGCGGCCACCGTGTTCCTTTTCTGTCGTTGTTTATTTAGGCAATAGGCCTATTTATTTATTCAGATCCTCCATTGGAATTGGATAGTGAGCACTCACAAAACCGAAGTGAACAGAAAAATTGGAAAACAATGAGTTATACTGCCTACATAATTACATTTGTGTAGAAAAAATCACAACTCCCTCTCACCACGCATTTGCATTGTGTACTGACGGTAAACTTTCTTGAAACAGTTCTTTTACAGTTCTCTTCTGTATATCACACGTCTTGTAATTCAAATGCTGCGGTGTAACTATTCCGTATTTTCATTGCTTTTTTGCTACGGCCACATGTTTCGCAGCTTTCTGCCATACAAACAACCCGTCGACGTCATCAGAGTTCTGACCAAAGAATATCTTCGCGGCAGATATTCCACTCTGCAATACGCTCATATGCAACGGCCGCAACTGCTGAAGAGTATGTAGCGAAGACACACCACTTGTACCCTAAGACACGTTTTTCTTTCTGAAAATGTTTTTGGTAAAATATTATGTACTTTAAAATGTTAACTTGGATGACTTTATTATTTTCTTCGATGTTCAATGGTCGA
>PNEQ01128043.1:0-90216 GCA_003012365.1 Medauroidea extradentata
TAAACAACTTGAAAAGTGAAAATATTCTTCTGAAAACCAAAATTACATAATAATTTACAACATAAATTTAAGTAAATTTGAACCACGTGCCCTTTCATTGGCTCAAGCCAGCCCGCGCAAACATATTACTGTCTCTCTCGCACACTCAACGAGCGGCGGCGCACGTGCACTTCGTGAAAAGTAAAAATATTAGAAAAACGGTTAAAAATCTAAATATAACAATTCCAGGAACTGGGCAGGCACACCTGTGCCATCCAACTGAACTAGCCAACAATACACCCAGCTCTGAGTTACAATACAATAACAGTTAAGCTGTAAATAATAATATTAAATTTAAATTAAAACACAAAGCTGCCTCAGCCTAAACAAACCAAATTAAATACATATAAAATTTAACAATTTCAAAAACTGATAGGCGTACAGATAAAAGTCAAACAACAGGTCAACAATACTTCTAAGTAATTATATAGATAATAGCAAATTCATTAAGTCAAACATAAGGAAATAATAACATAAAAATAGGAAACAATAAAGGCCTAAGTGGTGGGTGGACCGCCTCACAATATTTTCCAGACTCATCAGTCGTATATCCGACTACTTGGAATTGTGATGAAACTATCCATAAAATACTCTCTTTGCAAAACGAAACTTTCCATCCTCATGAATCGTGTAGTCTGTGTACCGGAAAATACAGCAGAGACTAATACCGGACAGCTCTGTGCTAGTAATAAAGAGAAACATGCTAAGAATAACCTAGCGGAATGAGGCAGAATTACTTAATGAATTAATGTTATTAATTTTCTTTTAACATTAATGTCCATTTTTTTGTGTTTTGTATACTACTGTTTATATTTTACTTATTTATGTTCGGCAGTAGTTACAAAAAATGGTTATTCATTGAGAAAAGATATTTTATCCGCACGTTGTTATATTGGCATCGTATATATTTAAGTAATAAAATGCAGTGGGCTGTTTTCTGTAAGCTTGAAGTGGAAACGCAATCAGTGTTCTATAATTTCACAAGCTGTCCATTATTGGTTTATATTGTATTTGGTACTGGCATGTATATCCAGCCTGCTGGAACTACCGAGGATAAAGGTCCAAAGAGCTAGAAACTGAGAAACATCCAGACTACATCTCTAATAACTTGTACCCAATCTTCTGGCAGAAAACTGAGCCAGTATTTTCTTATGGACAAGTATGCTATAGTAGGCAACACTATCTAGTTTAGCTGTCGCAAATTTGCTGGACCTTTACTTGAAAACATTCCGAAATGTTCAATAAGTAGTGTACCTAGCCCCGAAAGTTTGAACATCTTAAGTGTTAATATTTCTTGTCATTTCACACAGAAGAAATCGAAACATTTCGCACAAAATATTTACCGTATGTCGTTTCACCTAAAGTCGTTTTACCTAAAGTCCTTTTTGCTTAAAATGCAAACATATGCGTTAAAATTTTGAAAAGTACTTTTTCCTAAACTCGTTTTTGCCTAACCTTTAGGCAAAACAATTTTAAGCAAATCGACGTGTACACAAATTTTTCTTTCAGTTCTCCTGCGAACTTCAGGTTTTTAATGTTTTTCTCAGAGGCTGCTCTAAAAACATGGGAGATCCATGAGCCCTTCCTCAGAAAGAAAATTGGATTGAAAAATGCATAATCGGGCACTTTAAGCGTTTTATCGTGCCTCAATGTAGAATATGTCACTGGCACCAAATTTAATACTTTTCTGGCAAAATTTGTTTGTGTTAATATTTGTACAAGGACAATCTAATCAAATATTTTTTTTTAATATCATTGTTTTATGGTAGATGTTATGTGATACGTTAACAAAGCAAATCTTTCATAACTAATATTCTGCTTGTATTTAAAAATTATTTTTGTATCTTATTGCGAAATCAGTGCAACTCTTACACAATTTCTTTCACCTATAAAAGGCCAAATTTTTTTCTGAAGGAATGTCAATTGCATGCAGCTTCATTCCCTGTGAGGTAAATTTGTACCATTAAATGTAGATTGAACATTGTATCCTCATGAAAATTCGTGTACTTCGTAAAAAAATGTAAGAGACTTTTTACAGCAATGCTGTTATTTGATTTGAATAAAATAACTTCAACGTATGCTGGGATGGTTCTTGACAATGATCGTGGCCATTACCTCCAGTAGTCTCCGCTCCATCACATTACAAAGTTGGGAACTGTGCAGTTTATAATTATCTCGGTCCACCATTAGCACTGTGCTGGTACAGTACACAGAAGCAAGTTGGGTTAGTCCAGAGGAGACCCCATTTCTCTCCCAAACTTACAACAAACATGCATGGGTAAAGTTCAAGCATATAATTTTGACTTTCAAGACAATAGCGGTACAGGATAATAACATTAATTCATTATCAAAAATACACATTATCCAAAAGCGCCCACATGGCTATTACACAACACAAAAACCAACATCACACATTAAAAAAAGGGCATACCATGTCGTTCATCTCGATCCCTTTCGACTCCCCGACGGTGACCTTTACCAAAAGGTAAGGAAAAGAAACTAGAAGTAGACACGTGGATTACAGCTCAGAAGGGGCAAACGACTTCAAAGAATACTAACTTTAACAAAACTGAAAAGCCAACTTACCGAAGATACGACGACCGTCAGAGCATCAAAAGGACTGAGAAATGATGCGCGGGGAATGAACCACAAACAGAGACAGACCTAAACCCGAAAGCGCGCCGGCCGGGCTAACCACGGAAGAAGAGGAAGACAGCAGAGTAAAGGAAGGGGTACGAGCGTCGCCGAAGCTGTCCAAAGCACTTGGCGGTGGCAGAAATGTTCAAAACGCCGAAGTAAGTTCTGACCAGGTGCACACTCAGCGAAATACTAGCACAAAGTTCATAGCCTGAGGAAACATTCCAGTAAAACATTTCCTGGATTCCATAAGTCTTTCCAATTAATATATAATAAGAAAACCCCACAGCAGCATATCACATCCTCCCACTGTCTACATTCATGATTTTAAGCAATACTTAGATAGTTAGAGAAAATAAGAAATTTTTAATGTAATGTTAGACCATGCCAACACACATGGTTTACTAGTGTCCACAGTGGTTGGCTATCTATTATTTGCAGCTTCTGCATTATAAGCTATTGCTGGAACAAGTGGCTAATCCGAACGTATAGCTACTATAAAATGAAAAGAGAGCTCAACTATATAACTGCAAACTGAACACTGAAGTCCGGGTTCCCGGAAATAAAATCAGATTTAACGTTTAACGTTTTCAACTCTTCATCTTAGGCGTGCCCTAGGCCTGGTAGTCGAACACGTGTACACAATAGTGTGACCAGCATTTGTATATTTGTATTTGGAAGGGGGGAATGGAAATATTTTAAAGGAACACAGACTGTTCCCTTTATAGCGGAGGTTAGGGGTGTCGCCACTCTGCTGTCAAAAGGGATTGATTTTAGGTTTCCTTCAGGGTGCAATGAGGTGTGAGCACGAGAGTTCCCTGAAGGGGAGGAGAGGCTGCTAAATGTCCCAAGGAGAGTGGTTTCCCGGGCAGTCGACACGACATAGTCTCTAAGCAGAGCGGGAAAATTCTCACTTTTTTATGAAGGGGTAGGCGTGTTGACCACTCACCATTTCTTGAAGAGCTTCCTCAGGAGGCGGCGTTTTCGGTCCGACACAGGCTTCGGCTCAAAGTCGGCTTCCCTCTTCAGCTGCTGGATGCGGGGTGTGTGGTAATGGTGTAGGTTTTTCCGGAGTTTTTATAGGACTAACTAAAGGTAGCTGAAGGCGGTGAAGGTTCCTAAGGATGCTACTGAAATTGTCTCTTTTACGACTAGGCGGCTTGTTCTCTGTGTCCTTGTATTGACGGCAAAGTTTGGAAAGTGTTGTGGATTGTTCGGAGGCTCTCTTAGGTGGGTAATTACTCCCACAGGTATCTTACTTTCACTTACAATGGCCTGTCGGCGCTTAGCTGCGGCTTCTGCCTTACGACCTTCGATCGATGCTCGTTCCTCAGGCGAGATAGTAATAATTAGGCACTCAGAATCAGACATTAGTATTTAGGAATGAAACTATAAAATACGTTTTTAACTGTATATTGTTATATCTTGGTACACTTTTACATTCACTGACTGTACACACTGGTTAATACATTCGGCTTTTCACATACACAAGTCTCTATACACTACTGGTTTACAAGATTCACAATACTTGACCGCGTGGTCATTTATGCACAGAGCCCCGGAACTTCTCACGGACTTGGCTCTTCTTCCGCATCCGGCGGTCACAGATATGCGCCTCGTGGCGACTCGCGGTAGGGTGCGTTCCCTAATACTGCCTGTGCGGCGCTTCCGCCACAAGAGTGGATAGGACCAGGTTTCCGCTTTCTTCTCAGTAAGCAACCTGTATAGAGGTTGGGTAGAGGGGTTTCCGCTTCCTTCTCAGTAAGCAACCCACGGAAGATAGGTAATGGTGAACAGGTAGGAGGACGGGTTTCCGCCAACTTCTCAGTAAGCATACCTGGGGTAAAGTGGACGTCGGGTTTCCGCTTCCTTCTCAAGAAGCAACCCTTTCGAGGTATGGTGAACAGGTAGGAGGGCGGGTTTCTGCTTACTTCTCAGTAAGCAACCCTAGGGTAAGGTGGACGTCGGATTTCCGCTTCCTTCTCAAGAAGCAACCCTTTCAAGGTAGGGGGATGGTGCCTAGGCTTGCTCAGGGAGGAGGCCCGATCCCTAGACTGACGATTTGGCTAGGCGAGCGCCCGCCTTATATACCCCTGAGGGGGCTTAAAGTACCGTTAGTGGGTGGTGAAAATGGCCGCCGCTGGAGAGGAGTCAGTCTGCTGGCTAGCAGGCGCACCACTCCAACACCCACAAATCTCCCACACTCTGCAAAAAAATATGTGACTCTATATAAACTTTCCCGCGGGGCCGTGAAAATGTCCGTGTTGCCAAAAGAAAATAAACAAGCACTAAATAAATACACAGACTGAATAATATTACATTTACAATAATTACATACACACTTTCTCTCTTAAAAGTTCATATTTCTCCACCTGGCGTTATTTGTATAGCGTCCATCTGTTTGTTTACATTGGTTATGGTGGGCATGAGTATATTCATACAAAAACTGTAAATATAACATCTCTAAACCTTTAGTTTTATGTTTTATGGCAACACGGCTCACAATACTGGATTTAGATAACCCTTTGGGTGAAAAATAAGGTAGACCTAACTCTTACATATTACTAATATTACGGGGCCGAGCGTAAAATATCTCTAAGCAACTTGCATGGTGCATCAGGGGGATTGTCAACACAGATAATTTGGAGATGCAAAATAGTGCTTTGTACCTAGTTTTCATAACCAAACATTGGATATTCTACTGGTAAAAATATTACAAATTTTTTAATATGAATTTTTTTTTTATTATTTTTGCTAACAGAAAAAAGGGGGATAAGGACGTTTACCCACCTATCGCTGTAACCCTACGTGTGCTAGGAAAGTACAGATCACATGCCCAGTTCAGATTTATGTAACGTCCAGATGATGATCAAAAGGAAAGCAAATACAATTTAATGCAAATGTAACAACAAAACCTTTCACGGTTATTGTAAACAAAGATGACGTTCAAGTCGCAAAACAAAATCACATGTGTATAATTGTTCACTCCAGTTGTTAAAGGAAAATTTGCTGTGTAACGGGCTACCCTCGGCCTCGTCGTCCGATCCAAACACAGAAGGCGACTGCACCACCGAGACCTCGAGGCTTGACAGGTCATAAAGTAAGGAAACGTTGCTTTTTGGAACTCGAAAGCTGTAATACTACAACAAACGCGGCCAAGCCACGCTCTGTGAGTTTAATAACCATCAAAGAAGATTTTTAAAACCTGGAATATAAAAATACTGAATTAATATTAATTAATTTACTTTTTCAGAAGGTAAGCACTCAGACCTTAATGCTACTGTTTAATACTGTTCCCTCTTAAACACTAATTCTATACATTGCAAGTTACGATAAAAAAAGGGGGTTTTGAGTTAAAGTTTTATTGTTATTATTATTATTATTATTATTATTATTATTATTATTATTATTAAGTTATTACTGCAAAATTATCTTGTAGTAACCAAAAGATAATTTTGTACTGGCCACAATATTTTAGAGGTGTCTAACAAACATATTTGTTTTACAGGGTAAATGCCAAAAAAATATTTTGTGGTCACCACAAAACATTTATTTCCGTGCACTTGACAAGAATTATATTACAATTTGACTGCATAAAATACCACTAAAATAAAATTAAATAAACATTGTAACAGTATACCGGTCCCGAGCCCGGTTGGGAAAAGGGGGGAGGGAGGAAGAAGTAACACCTCGGAAAAAAAACTTTGGTGTACCTGACTCGGGTGATAGTTCCTTGCGAGTGTTCCTTGCCAGGATAACAACGAAGACCTCAACGTCAGTGAAGGCGGAAATGATCATTGGAACAGTTGAACTGGCGAAGAGGCAAGCTTCTATAAATACAGTGAACCCTCGATAACTCGGTCTAAAAGGGGGAAGAAGCTGTCCGAGTTACGATTTGTCCGTGTTATCGAGGGGTGTCCGGGGTGGTGGGGTAATCAATCATTAATCACAAGAAACGTGAAGAAATTAATACACTATTATTTCTATAAGCAAAAGAGGCTGAATAAATACTGTTTTGTACGTAACTATCGTATCAAGTTACGGGAGGGCCGCCATGTAGTGGGAAAATTAACGTAACATGGAGGACTATAAAAGAATGTCAAACAATGTGGGCAGTCAGATCTTTATTTATTTTTTTATACTGCTACTTCTGGTCGATCCTTTTTATTATTATTATTATTATTATTATTATTATTATTATTATTATTATTATTATTATTATCTCTGTGCTAGAAGCTGGCACCAGGCACCCTTCTATCACATAAAAGTTTTCGTCTGGCTGGCGACAGCCAATGTGCCTGCATGTGTGAGAGAGATAAGTAGTGATGTTGGAGATAAGCTAGGGAGGTTGCGAACGGAAGTTGTCAAGGTCAACCGGTACAGTCTCATGCAATACAAACGCGCACGTGATCACACGCACCTCACACAAGATGTTTACATTGAAAAATACCTTACGTCCGTATGTCACAGCGTAGGGGCAGCAGCCAACTGCTAGCCTGATTGTTACTTCTGCCCTCCTACAAAGTTACAAAGGTATAAAAATAATTTTCCTCATGTACATGAATAAAAACGCCCAAAACGGTACTGTAATTAACAGTCCTTCTAGGTCACTGTATATTATGTGAACACATTTTAACACTATTAATTTTAAAATTTAATTTTATATATGTAAATTGCATCATAGAACACATAATTTACAGCTTTATTCTTACACAAATTGTCATATTATAAAGTAATAAAATTTTAATCATGTTCTACTCGCGTAATCGCCGCATATTTTTAACCAAATTTTAGGCCAAAAAAATAGGGTGCGGCCATTATAAAGGGTTTTCAAGAAAATGACCTAAATTTTTTTGGTTTAGAATACAACAAATGTAAATTTTTTCCTATATTTACTCGTTCATAACGTGACCATTCCTTCTAAAATAAAGAAAAAGATTTTGTCGGTGTATAGTAAACATGAAAAAATTAAGAGTACAAAATCTTGTTAATCCATTCATGTGCGTTACTCAATGATAATTGTTTAAAATTATCCCGCATAAGACGTTTACATTTTACGGTCCATTACATGTACGCTATTATTTCCCATGAAGTAGTTTTAAAACAAATCCGATTCACACTTAAAATGTTACAACTCTCCAAACGCTGTTACGTTATCAACAGAGCATCATCAACCAGCGAGCATGACTCATCGTGTCCAGCTTGGTCATAGATGTTTGTGTTGTTCTTTCACCACTTACATCGGCTCTTGAAAACAACATTGTTAAAGGGGCGTAAAACCTTCTCCCCAATTTTTTTTCATCGCAATGTAAAGCAATGATTTTTAATTTTTCTTTTTAATGTCGGGGACAATTTGTTTTGCAACCCTGAATTCATTGTACATACCAGAACCAAATAATTTTCCATTTATGTGTCATTGTAACCCGTAGTTACCGTCATTTCACAAGCACCACGCTGAAATGTTTTTTTACAACACGTGCGTGCGTGGCAAGCTGGGCGAAGAGGGAGGAAAGATACAGTAGTGAGAGGTCGGCCTGCTGCGTTGCATCTTTACTCGCGCTTTGCACGCCTCGCTAACAACATTTTACCACACAGAACTTGCCAGATATTTACTGTGGGATTATTAAAGGCTAAGTAGCGATGGACGACTACGTTATAAAGTTTAATACTGTTCTAAAATATAATGTGATGAATTTAAATCCAGCAGAACCGATTTTTTTTGTCTTTTAACCAAGAAATAATTAATTTAAAATTATTAAAATTTTTAAAAAATTCTGTCCGAGTTATCTGAAGTCCAGGACATTGTGGTCCGAGTTATCGAGGGTTCACTGTAATATAAAAGTAGATTTAAAAGTCCAGATATGTCTGAGTGGTAACCACCTGTACTCTGGCCAGTGTCTGTTCACCATGTTAGGTGCGGCTGAACATTAGGCTCCAGGAACTAACAATGCTTGATTCTACCCAACTAGCACTAGCTAGAACTTAATTACAAGCAGTATATTTCGTACAAGTAAAATTAAAATTACCCCAAGTGGCCAATCTACTAGCCCTCTAGCGACAACCAAGCTATCGGATTCTGGGGAGCTTGGGCTCATACAACACAGAAAATTCGAGTTCTCTGATAAACTTCCGCGAAAATCTCACACATACGTAGGCACTTTTAACATCCAAACAATTTTTCATGCTGGAAAACTACGGAATATCACTACAGAACTCAACAAGCAGAAAATTCAAATCCTTTCACTCCAAGAAACTCAATTCACTGACTCGGAAACAACAGACTATAACAATACCGCATCTTTAAAAGCAAAACTGACAAGAGAACATGCAGAGGAGTCGCACTATTTGGCATGGCCTTCATTGTGAACGAGGATATTCTTGACTCTGTTATAGATGTGAATCATATCAACAACAGACTAATGACCATGCAAATCAAACACACTAACAGAACTTATACAATCATCAATGTTCCTGTACCTATTAACATTGACAATACAAAATAACCTGAGAATACAGAAAAATTCTGGGTAAAACTTGAAATTAAGATATCCAAAAATTTGAAAGAGGATGTAAAAATTCTTTTTTGTGATTTCAATGTACAAATTTGCAAATAAAGTAAATACAAAAAAAAGTTGGCGATTGCTCTCCACACAAAATTACGAACAAGAATGGCGTAGGACTCATTCAGGTGTGTCATCAAAACTACTTAAAAATTAAGTCTACCCCACTTCAAAAAAATCCTAAAAAAACAAAAAAATTTGACAATCCCCAAACCTTCATCTAGGTGAATTCAGTTGCGACCTCCTATGATTTCAAAGAATTTATAAAAAAAAAAACAGTTCGCCTACATATTTCCTTTGAGAAAACCAAATTTCTCCACAACAGAGCCATTTTCAAAAATCAAATTAAGTATTGGAAATGAAACTGTTTCTGACACAAAAGTAGTGACTAATGCTTTCAATTCATATTACCTTAATGTTGTTGATAATCTAATTAGTAAAACATCTCAAAGTCATAATACGAAATAGTAGTATCGTAGAATAAATCAGAATATCCCCTTATAACATGTCCCAATACTTCGGCAAAAAAATTGAGGAAATAATAAAAAGCCTAAAATCAAAGTTATCCTGTGGCTATGATGGCTCAAGTAGTAAACTAATGAAACAATTTTCATCAGAACTCAGTAAGTACTCCATTAAGCCACATATGCAATGCTGTATTAAACGACTCAAATGGGCATTGGTAACCCCACTCTTCAAGAACGGAGAGAAAACTAATGTAGCTAATTACAGACCAATCTCATTGCTAACCCCTTTTTTCAAAAATCATTGAAAAACTAATATATACTAGACTTTCAAATCATTTTGAAAAATTAAAAATTTTCTCAAAATTCCAGTATGGTTTTAGAAAATATTGTCTACCAATGAGGCAATATATATCAGCTCATCACAAATGTCTTGAATGCACTCGACAAAAAACTACCATCAGTCGGAATTTTTTGTGGCCTTACCAAAGCCTTTGACTGTGTCAATCACGAGCTGCTGCTTCAAAAACTACAATTTTATGATGTAAAAGGAAGAACTAATAAACTCATATACTAGTATAGACAACAAGTTTGCATTAAGGAAGACTCAAATATTGTTTATTCAAAACCAGGTAAGATAAGACATAGTCCTCAAGGGTCAATTCTTGGACCTCTGTTATTCCTGGTTTACATAAATGACCTGCTTGACTGCCTAAACAATAGTTCTATACCTACCTTATTTGCAGATGACACCAGTATCATAATATCAGGAAAATCAGAGGAAGAACTTAATCAACTAGCCAACACCACTTTTACATGGTTTATAGGAAACAAATTAAACCTTAACACAGAAAAAACCCATTTCTTACAGTTTGCAACAAAAAAATAGTAATCAGCCAACGATAAATGTTCATTGCTGCACTGCAGAAATCAATAAAGCCACAGACACAAATTTTTTGGATTTATTTGTTGATTGTCAACTGAATTGGAAAACATATTCCAAAACTGAGCTCTGCATGTTTCGCTCTACGTAATGTAGCAGGTGTACTAAACAAAGATTCGGTGTTGTTTGTATACTTTGCATATTTTCACTCTATTATGACTTACGGCATCATGTTTTGGGGTAACGCCTCTGACAGAAATAATGTTTTCCTTATGTGGAAGAGAACTGTAAGAATAATTCACGGGAGAAAACAGACTGAATCCTGTAGACCCCTTTTTAAAAGTTCCAAAATAATGACCTTAGCTTGTGAATATATTTACTCATTGCTGACATTTATCTCCAAAAATCAGAAGTTGTTCCACACGAATGAACACTTTCATCAACATAACACTAGAAGTAAAAACCTTTTACACACGCCTCTTGTCAACTTGACCTTACAGCGTAAAGGACCTTCATACACTGCTTGCAAGTTGCTTAACAAACTCCCCAGCCACCTGCAAGATGCATGCTTAGCTAACACAAAGTATATTCAAAAAACACCTTAAAGATTTCTTGATCCTTAATGCTTTTTCTCTTTCAGTGTCTAATTTTAAATGTATAACTTATGTCATTTATTTGTTTGATTGTATATTGTAAATATTACTTGTCCGATAAAATGTACACAAAAAAAGATCGAAGGATGCAATAAACTATATCTAAATCTCTGTTCCAAGCTGGATATTCCGAAGCTCAAGACAAAGTACGGATATATCAACAGATTCAAACACTTTACAGAAAATTAAGAAAGCCTTTGGACCTGTTCAAGATCTCTATAACAAAAATGCCTGTTGAAACACACTAAAATCAGACACTATAACACGGTAATCAAACCAACAGTCACATATGCATGTGAAACACTTTCATTGAATCGGAAATTGGATGTACAAGATATTAAGAAAGAAGAGAGGAAGATCATTAGGAATATTCTGGAGTCATGACACACACAAAGATGGGTACAGATTACAAACCATTAAGACAGCTGAAAAAGTATCAAACATCGAAATTGACATGAGAAAGAGGCCAATGAAGTTCTGTGACCACTTGAATAGGTTATCTAGAAACAGACTAATAAAACGTATATTGGATTATGTGACATCACTTAAAGCATCAACACCCTGGGTTATTGAAGTTAAGAAAGATTTGGCAAAAACAAAATTTATCGTAACAGGCACATCAGACAGGAACACGTTCATAAATAAAATTACAAGTGGAAAGTTACTTCAGAGAAAGCGAAACCAAACCATACCAACTGAGGTGGACTGAGGAAAGAAAGAAAACTTTCCGTGGTAAAATGAAGAAATATTGGGAAAACAAGGAGAACCCTAAAAAGATTTAAGTCGCCTGCTTATCGCTCTCCAACTTTGGGGACATTCGCTATTAATAATAATATATTACATTGAATAGTTTGTGAAATGTGAATCACAATGTACTTCACGGTCGCTATCACCAGTAATGCCAGATATGTCGACTTGGGCAAATAGTGGATAATATGCTACGTAAACGATTACATTACTTCTGCAGTGTTGAGATTGTCTGTCATTGTAAAAAAACAGCAGTATGGTTTAAAAATTTGGCATTTTTGTTGTTATCTTCAAGTCTTCATTTAATTAACATACAAATGAGCTCCATATGGCAAAACACGTTTATTAAGCTATACTTAGAAAAAAATGCATTGTCTACATTTTATTTTTGTAAAGTTGCAACGGAAATGTTAGTGTATAAAAAAAGAAGTACTGTTATTTGCATTTTGAGGTAAATGCAAGTTTCATCCAAAATTACCAACGTATACTCTTTGAAAAAAACTTAGAAAATTTCAGCCTCAACCTTTACAGAACAGTATGTGTTAATTTTTTCAATTGTAGAGTTTTTCTTAATAAGTTGAATTTGTATTGTTATAAAATTGAAAAAAAAAAAAAGTCATTTATTTGTTTTATTTATTTAAAAATGTATGTGTCCCCTTAACTGCTTCACAGCCGCAAAGGTAAACGGGTGAAAAGATGAAAGTTATTGTTTACAGTTTACTTAAAAAAATAGTGCTAATAATTTTATTGACGTGAGGATGTTGTGATTTGTGTATTTGTACGTGAAAGATTATTATATTTTCAATGTGAGAGAAATGTTTTAGGTACAGTTGAAATAAAATCCTGCAAAAACAGAGTGCAGTTTGTTAGAAAATTTAAGCCAAATGTAATTTAATAAAATTCATGCACAACACTATTATGTGAAATAAATTGTAATGGATATTTCAAAAAGGGCCCAATAGCAGACAGAATTATTTTTCATTTTCCAGGATAAACATAAAGATAATTTTGTCTGAAAGTAGGGTAGGATTCACATTTGTGACTTTTGCTTTCTCTTTCCAGTAACAATGTCACCAATGTGAATTTGACCATGGTTTGGAAATAAAATTCCTTTTATGCCTATTCCATTATATGCTGTTGGGCCCTTCTTCAAATATCCATTTCTATTAGAAGTAGAGATGCATTTTATTTAACCACACAATTACATTATGATCTTATCAATTATTTCACCTGCTGTCAACAAAAACACAGAGATAATGAACATATGTTTTTATTGTCTTTAGGTGTTTATTCCGACATATTTCCTCAAACTAAATATTTTTACTAGAAACAGTAGTGACAAATGTTTTTTATTTTTACTTGATCTTTCAAGAAAGCTATATTTAAATAATCTACTATCACGAAAAGAAATAAACATTTTTACGTAAACTCTGTTCAACTTGTGTCTGTATAAGCTATTCATGGTAAAGTGTGTAACTTTTGGAGGCCATGTTATTTTTTAATTTTCATGTAATTTGTATATTTTCATTATTTGTTAATACAAACACCAGTACACGTAACGAATACAATGTATATATTTAACCGTACTCAAATTAAACGCCTGTGGCAACATTGAAAGATATTTTTTAAATTATTAGTCACGAAGAGCTGTTCTTCAAAAGTTCCCGGTTTACCGCCAGCATCCTTTAACGTCTAGATAACAGTTTAAAAGGCTATCAGTTTAATTCCCACCAAATAATACTTCAGCACGTGAATGTAAAGGTAATTTTCAATGCAAAACATGTTATGGACCCATGATTCAAACAGTTTAACGAATGCAAGCAAAGATTCTTATCTGTTCAGATATATTACGACTACCGCCCCAAAAAGAATTGGAATGTAAAACAATGCTGTATTTATATAATATGGTGAAGTAAGTTAATAATTAAGATTGTGTGCTTACAATATCTATCAAGTCTATGAAACATGTATCTCTGTTCTAACGTATTGCTAGATATAAAAATAAACTAACATTTTTTTAAGTTTAGGTTTGTGATGATGTGTTATATACATGAGAAAAAAATAGAGATGCAGAATGTTTGAAATGCATCTTAAAAATACCTTATTGATTGTAATGTATGTTGATTACTTTGTTAAAAAAAAAAAAAAAACATTGAAAATACTCAATCAGAATTACTACGCTGTATTAATCATCTATGCAAGAAAATAATTTGTCTGTTTAGTTTTTACACATTTAATGTTATCAAATTTTATGTATTGTTATATGTGATATCAAATGTTTAAGTCATTATTTGGCAAATACAAACAGAGAATTGAAATAAACATTGATCTATGAGTGAATGAATGAACTGAGGGAGATTATGTGGTCTGGTAATATTCTTGACCGGAAGCGGTAGAAAATTCAGTTTTCTTTGTCTTCTACCTGTTGTCAAAAAACAACAGACAGATTTCTAGTTTCCTCTATTTTTCATACCCTGATGCACCCCATCTTCTTCACAAAATATACCTATAGTTTCTAGCCTTCTATATTTTGCTCTGCAGTTTCTTCTCATAAGTCAACGGGACTTCGTTTAATATATTCTTTTAATGAAGTAATTAACGTTAAGAAAATTAACGGATAGTACCATTGGCAGGACAGCTCTCAAATACATTACAAAAATATTGTAATCAGTTACTGAAATAATTTTCGATTTCTGATGAGTTAAGTTCGCAAGTCTATTTGGGCGCGCGCGGGCCATATTGTCTTGTTCCAACAATGGATGACCAAACAAGGCAGATGAGAATACCTACTCTTTACATGCTGTTGGAGTCGACGTCACATCTGACTGGGTTGCCTAGCAACTACTCTGAAGAGAAGCATCAACGTTTACTACGTCATATACAATGGACGTAAAATAGGTTTGAAATTCTGCATAATACAAATCATACTCTTAGATTAAATATTATATATATATATATATATATATATATATATATATGCACACACGCACCCACACACGCACACACACACACACACTCACTCACACACACGCACACACCTGAACTACAGGTACAAACGTAGGGAGGAGATTCCTTACGGAAAATAAAGTAGGACACATGTAGGACACTTTGTACCTAAGTGTAATATTGTGGGAGTAATGAGCCGCAGAATATCGAATTTGAAAACTGTATTTATTTTAAATATCGGAAACAGAATTATGTGAAATGGCAATACTTTGAACATTGATTTGTGTTATAATAGTCTTCAAACCCACATCAAATGCTGGTTGATACCTTCAGCCGTTACTAAAAGAACAGGGGTTGCCACCTTCTAAGTGGAGTAAACGTTTGTGCCATCCGGTAAGTGGAACATTTGACGATGTTTTACTGAGTAATGCGAGCTTTGTAATAATGGTCTTCTTATTGCAACTGTCTAGGGCTCATAGTTTTCGTGAAAAATGCATCCGAAACTTTGGCTGAAACGATAGAGTACCAGGAGAGCATAGGCAATACTGCGTACATTGTGTTTGGAAGTGCTCAATTGCTCTATCCAAAATGGGTTAGAAAACATTACATTAAATACGAAAAATATCGTACAGTAACTTGTAAGGGAGATATCCACCCTTACAAAGCGACCTTTTACCGAACAAAAATTAAATCTAACAGACAATAAGAAAGGTATTGTGAATGATTACATTGATCGTAAGTATTTGCACAGCCACTATTGTGGTGTACAACTTCGATAAAAACGAGGGGGTGGTACGGTCCTACCAACGTGTGTGTAACATGTAGGCACAGTATTTTGTATTGCTTTTCAAAGATGTAATACAAATGCATAATACAAGTCACCTTCAGGCAACACGTTTATGTGAACTATTGAGAGGAAACACATGTGACGGTGCACTTTAGTGCCCGCCAGATATGCAACCTGCATTGCAAGGCTGGTCATATGACACAGTTGCACACACACACACACACACTAATGAAGCTACTGTGACTTAGACAGTCTAATTGTTTCATTTTTTCCAAACAAAGCAGAATGTCTTGTATATAAAAACATGCAGAGGGGTACAACTTTAGTTACTTATTTAGTTTAATGTTATATACTGAAAAAACTGATTACATGTTTTACTAAAATTGGATCGCCTGGAGCAAGGCTGATCATGAGGTTCTTTTACAAATATACAAAGTTTACACATATGTATTTATGATTTGTTATTTTAAAAACATAATGTCTGTAAATTGATAGAAGGTCACTCACTGGGTTTCCAGAGCATGCATTATTCTGAGAAATTGCTACGTGGCCATAAGGATTCCAAATCATTAAGCTTACTGTACTATTTTTGCTCGTTGCTTGTTCTCGTAAGATGCATTTGACAGCGAATAAATAGTTTTTACTTGCAAATCTCTGTATATTTTTTCATAACATTAGAAAATAAAAATGTACGTGTATGCTAATTACATGTGGTGTGATATTTACGGTGAATTTTGTTTTGAGCGTACAAAATATGTACCTTAAGCCTGTAAATTTACCAAGATTTCTTGGCTGAGCTGTTCATAAACTACTATTTTAGGTATATATTCGAAAATGTGTTGGAAAACAATTCTCTGAGGCTGAAGGCATCTAGATAAAAACTGATTGCAAAGATACGATGAATAGGGTAAAGACGCCTTGTTTGGTGATATACCTAAGTTGATGATCCAAATAATTTTTTCTCACACCATCTTAGATGACCCCGAAAAATTTTCAAGTTAGGTCAAGAGAAAATACAGGCTGTCTAGTTTCTTAATATCCAAGTGGCGAAGGCATGAAGCACGATATTTACGTTATAAGTTGTGCACAACAGTAAAATAAGGGTGTGTTGAACTTTGTTGATGTTTGCAAGAGTGCACTCTCATACGGAATATATTTATGACTTCTCTTTGAATTTTAGAAGCTTTCATAAAATGAATGAATAAGTAACCAAGTATAACTAAGTATGAAATTGACAGTATATGAAAGTTAATTCGTTAGGTGATTTTGCACCATAATATTATGCTACCTGCAATGCCTTGATTCACCTACTATACCAATATTTTGCATTATTTTTTTTTTTATTTGGTAGTTAGATCTTCTAAATGTTTATGTTGGTTCCAAGAGAAAAATCTAAAAAATGCTCTTACAGCATGATTGACGTATCGTGTAAAAAAATTAAGTTCCATCATCAAATTTCAAATAAAGTAAATTGTTGTGTTATATTAATTTTAAAGCACAATATTATAGAGCCCTAGTAAGTTGGTGTGGTCTCTGGTGGGCAGTGGAGGAAGCAGAAGTGTGAGAAGCTCAGTTAGTTCTGCTAAGCACATATAGGACTGACAGTTGTTGAATCACAGACGACCGTGGCAATCCCACTGGCGAAGAACTGTAACCCTGTCTGGTGTACCTTTTCAAAGCTATACATGTTCAGTGATTTTGTTAGGCAAGTAGAACGAAGGACACTTTTATTCAATCAGAGACGATCCTAAAATGGTTTTTGTACATTTATTTGTCCTAAAGTCGTTTATCCTAAAATCATTTGTCTTCAATTCGTTTGTCCTAAAATTGTTTATCCTAAAACCATTAGTCCTAATTTTGTTTGTCCTAAAAGGTGTTTGTCCTAAAGTCGTTAGCCCTAAAGTATTTTGTCCTAATTTTGTTTGTCCTAAAATTACATTTCAGTTTTTAAATTAAATTATCCTACTATCGTTTGCCCTAATTTGGTTTCCTTAAGTCGTTTATCCTGAACTACGTTTGTCCTAAAATCATTTATCCTAAAGTTGTTTGGCCTAAAATTGTTTCTCCTACGATTATGAATAACAATTTTAGGACAAACTATGTGAACCCATTCTAATTAACAGTTTACAGTTTACTTATGTTATAATAAACCTAGTATTAATACATTGTAATTAATTTAAATTAAGAGTTTTCATTTCACTTGTATTGCAATAAAATATGTTTTTGTATACTTCACTTGCTCAAATTGTGTAATTATTGCAGCCAAATTTTCTCTTATCAAATTGTCCTTGAAATCGTAGATAAAGTCTATTTATACCTTCAACTTCAATACACTGTCCATTTAAATCGTCTTCAGGGGTATTTTGATCTGGATCAAAATTTGGGTCATTCAAACTTTTCGCAATGTTATGCAAAACAAAACATGCGACAACTATTTTTGGTACATTCACTAGTTTTACTCAACAAACGTATTGCAAAATTGGGAAACGGCGCTTGAGCTGACTGAAACATCTTTCTGTGATAACGCTTTCCTTTTTTAGAAGTGCATTGTATTTACGACATATGTCATTAACTGGACTTGCGAAGGGAGTCATCAAACAAGGCTCAATTCCATACCATCATCAGCAAATACCATTGTATTCTGTGTTGTATTCATTACTTGTCTGACTTGCGAGTTTTTCCAAATTCGGGTGTAATGCACGGATCTGGGCCAACTCATGTCTGCACTTGTAAACATTTCACTAACGTTACAAGTTGCTTGTACATTTAATATATGTTTGTTTATCCTGTTGATGTATTCATCACCATGGATTATCAGTTTCAGGATCCCTACATGTGTTCAATCAATCATGCCAATTGCTGTTGGAAACTGATACTTACTTTGCCACAATTCTTTTGCTTGGAGAATTGAGTTTTCCTAAGAAGGGAATTTTATCCAGTTATCAGCCTTAGCAACAACGTGTTCGACAACATCATGTACAGTTAGCGACAGTTGTGACACTCCTAGTTCTTCACAGATTCTCTTTTGATAACCTGGAACCACAAGATACCGCAAACATATCTTCATTTTTGAGATGAGGGAAATGCACCCCCTCGAATTTCTGTATTATCATTTAACAAATAATTTGCTAACCACTCTACATTATTTTCTTCAAAACTAAATAAACTTTTGAAGTCTTCAGTATTCGTGTTCGTATGATTCTTGTAATGTTTGACATTCCTCACATTTACTAACTCGGCCGTAGTGTCACACACACCTTTTACTGCACTGCTAAATCTGCAACTGACCAGAAGTATAATTTTTCAAGGCTTTGTTCTAAGTATTGAGTAAAGGGTACACTTTATTAATACCCATTTACTTCAGTTTTGAGCAAATCGTCTACACTTCGAGGTTTTGCTTATGCTACTGTAGCGGGTCTCCGCTTACTGAAGATTAAGATAACCATAAATCCTGGTCATGGCACCAAAAATGTAGCGGGTCTCCGCTTACTGAAGATGATGTTATTTTACATAATTGTTGACATAACCTCTGACGTGGCCGTTTGTGATCGTATAGGTTTGCTGTATCTACATGAAATTAAAACCTGTTGGCGTAACTGTTTTTATTAATTAACTTTTAAAAACAAACCAACTGTACATACAAAATCTCTAGATTTCAATCATAATAGTCTTCATCATTGTCTAAGCCTGACGCTCCCGGGAGAGAACTGCTCAACCCCAAAACTTAAAAGAGAAAAATTAAAACTAATTTTCAAAGATCGAAACATGCCCCGACATCTCAACCATAATATTCTCGCAAACGCAAGGCCTCTACTCAGCGACAAATATACATGGCTGCTCAGCCACCTCGCTCCCACACAGCCCACCAACCGTTCCAGACCGCCATCCTCGTCTGCGTCCGAAAACCAAATCAATATGGCCGACCCACCGAAGCTTGCTCTCTTCCTGCAGCGCCTCTAGCGGCCACCCAGCGCACCAAGGTAAAAACATAATGGAAAAATAATATTAAATTAAATATAATAACAAACTATAAACTTTTATATTTTTAAACAACTTGAAAAGTGAAAATATTCTTCTGAAAACCAAAATTACATAATAATTTACAACATAAATTTAAGTAAATTTGAACCACGAGCAATTTCATTGGCTCAAGCCAGCTCGTGCAAACATATTACTGTCTCTCTCGCACACTCAACGAGCGGCGGCACACGTGCACTTTGTGAAAAGTAAAAATATTTGTAAAACGGTTAAAAATCTAAATATAGCGATTCCTGGAACTGGGCAGGCACACCTGTGCCATCCAACTATACTTGCCAACAATACACCCAGCCCTGAATTACAATACAATAACAGTTAAGCTGCTATTTATAATATTATATTTAAATTAAAACACAAAGCTGCCTCAGCCTAAACAAACCAAATTAAATACATATAAAATTTAACAATTTCAAAAATTGATAGGCGTACAGATAAAAGTCAAACAACAGGTCAACAATACCTCAAAGTAATTATATAGATAATATCAAATTCATTAAGTCGAACATAAGTAAATAATAAAATAAAAACAGGAAACAATAAAGGCCTAAGTGGTGGGTGGACTGCCTCACAACCCCCCACTTGACATGCAGAGGTTGTCCCCACAATCCTCTGTGTGTCAAGTACAGAGTACAGACCTGCAGGTTATCACAAACACAACAGACAAAATACTTTTAGAAAAACTGAAAAGAGCATCACATTACAGCAGCGAAGCACGTAGCATAAAAACATGATTAAAATCACCAAAAAACAGAAACCTCAAAAAAATTAGAACAGCAACAGTGAATAGAACAGCAGCAAATCTTGCACTCTACAATTTACAATATGAACATCTGCCAAAATACCCTTCAAAAGAAACAAAGCAAAGAACATTACATTACAACTGAAACCATTAATTACATCCATAATAATTTACCAGGTACTCTTGTCAAATTTTCAAATTTACACAACTGCACTGCTAGAAAACCCCAAAACAAACATTACCGCAACTCATACCAAACTTAACTATGTGTACATGTCGGCAAATAAAACTGAGTACAAAGCAAAAATCCAAACAACCAAACACAACACAACATTATTACTTCAAAATACTCTAACTCATCATCAATCAACATTCTAAAGAAAATCACAAAACAAATATTATTATTAGCAAAAACTTTACTTTAACACTTCATAAGGAAAAGATAACATCAATAACAATCTGTATTAAGTCATCTTGAACCTGGCTTTGAAACACACCAAATCCTCAACATTTTAGAAAACCAGCACACTCTTTGGACAACGACGGAGTGGCAATCAAACACTATTACATAAACTCAGGTGTACCCATTGGACAACGACGAGGCACCCTGCAAACAATACAAAACATACATGTGGCGCACCCTTTGGACCAACGACGGAGTGGCATCCACACAACAAAATAACAATACTATATAATCAGGTACGCCTATTGGACGACGACGAGACATCCTGCTCAAAATTAAAAAACACCTCAATAACGTATGCTCAAAACCAAAGAGCCAAATCACGGCCACTGAAGAGAAAGGTGACCTAAGTCAGAGAGTTACAGACAGTTAATTAAAATAAAAACTCATATCTCACTGAAATTATTAAAACTCAAATCTTTACTGTAAAATCTTCCACTACAACAAACAAACTCACAACAATGTACTCAGTGCTAAATTAAATGTTACTTGTGTGCAAAATACTATTTCTTAAATCTCAGTTATGGTCCTGCCAACAACCACAACAAAGATAAAAACCAAATTACAAACACATCTGCAAAACAAAATAATTATGTTACAAAAGTGTACAAGTATGTTGTTTCAAAAGTGAGTTACTAACAGGCAGTAAAATATCACAGTTGCGGAATGCATGCTCTGATAATTCCCTTTCACCCAGTTGTGATCGGTTGTTACCGATGAAATAAAAAAGCCATATCAAACTCCTTAATTATCATTAAACAGAAAAATACAAATTTCCAAAAATACCCAAATTAAAGTTAGTATATAAAATGACTGGGTACACATCCCCAATTTCAATTGTACTCCTTTAAAACTGTGACTGCACTGCGAGGAAACAGCAACATACACATGACCACAAATCAAAACTACTAGTAAATTATGTGTACATGTAAGCCAAGACACTGAGTACACACAAAGGATAAAGATAACAACAAAAATTATATTCTTCAAACAGAAAATATTACTAGAACTATAAATTAGACTTCACAAAAACACTACTAATGCATTACAACTCTTAAATTACAAATTACCAAAACTCACATGAAAATCTCAATACACACTGGATTAACTCACCTCAAACTAAGAATCATCACCTACAAAAAACTTTAAACACTTAAGCAAAATTAAGCACACCCTTTGGAACAACGACGAAGTGGCAAGTACACAACAAAATATTAATCAAACACTCAGGCATACCCATTGGACAACGATGAAGTATCCTGTACACATCACCATCATTACTCGGATTACAGAGTCAAATTCACGGCCTCGGAATCCAGAGGTGACCTAAGCCAGGTAAGTAATTACCAATTAACTTAAAATGCTCAAAACCAACATTACTTCAAATATTCAAAACACTTTTTACGCAAATTAAACCATTCAAAATTAAAACTTTCATAACATAATGTACTCAGTGTCACTTAATATATTCTTTCCAAATATTACTGTGTGTTAGCAAACAAAATTACAACTCTGTTGTGGCCCTGCCTGGCAACCACAACCACAGAGTGACAAAACAAAACCAATTTCAAACTATTACATCTTGCAAAAATTAAAGTACATATCAAAGTGTGTATGAGTGTTGTATTAAAACTGTAAAACTGAAAGGCAGTAAAAACATCAAACAAATTGTGGTATGTGTGCATTGAATCCTCCTCAACAGCCAGGTAAGTTATGCTGTTACATATCACTAAAAAAAACAATATCAAATACTTATTGCTCCTAAATATGACAACTACCCTCACACAAAAAATCCTTAAATTTACAAACTCTTGCAGACTAATTACCTTTTAAATTTGCTACATGTCACTCAATTGAAATCAAACATTTCCTTCACACAAAAATTTTGTTTATAGGGAAAAGAATTTACACAACTGAACAGCAAAACATAACATTAACCAACATAAGCCTGCAAAGTAACCCAGAGTTAGACAGTCCATCCAGGAACAAAACCCAAAACCATTTAGCTTACACACTCAAACATTATCTGGAAAATAAGGTTTCAACAAATACTGGTTAAGGACTCCCCTAATTCCTCTGACTTGAGTTCCTGTCTCTCCCATTACCAAAGTTATCTCTGTTACCACCCGAATTTCCCCTCCAATCACCTCTGCCTCCTCCATTTCCTCTCAGGTCAACATTTCTCTGCTGGCCTTCACCTTGAACTCCCCGCTCTGCCCCTACTGCCGGTCCTCCTCCATACCTAGTTTCTCTCCAGCTTCCTCTATCGTTATACATAGACCTGCCGACCTGCCCAATCCTACCCTCTTGCTCCTGGTGGTAACGTCTATCCTGAACATGTTCTGAACCTCTATTCCTATGTTGTTGAAAGTGAATACCATGATTACCTCTGTAATTATTTAAATTACCAGCATCTTTCTGATTATAGTCATAAACAAAATTATTCTGTAACTGCCCTCTCCTGACTTCACTATGCCTAGCACCTTCCTGGTCTCTATTTGAGCCAAACACAGCATCCCTACCTCTTGCAGGGTCATTACAAGCATGACTAATCCTATCTAGCTCTTTTAGGATTTTTCTAAGCTGGTCTGTGGTGGCAATCTCCTTACCTACCAGTGCTGCCTGCACTGCCACCGGTGTCTGCAAGTAGACAAGTGTAACAATCTCTTCTTCACCAAGTGGTACATCATAAAATCTCGACCTCTCTGCCACCTTACTGAGGTGACTCACCAGCCACCCAGCAACACACCTACCCTGGTACAACTCGGCCCTATCAATCCCCTGTATCCGACAGTTCCAGTACTCGCTGAGAAACTCCTTCCTAAAGTCACTAAATACATTAATTCTGTCTTTGACCAGTTTAAACCAATTCTCACAGGCCCCTGTCACCGATCTCCTTACCACCAATAGCGTCTCCTCCTCTGTACAATCAAAAATGGCAAAAAACTCTTCCAGTTTAGAAAGAAAACCACTGGGATGTGTTCTATCATTACCTGAAAACTTAGGGATGTCTCTGTCACTGTAAGGATGACTTATTTTCAAACTCCTGCACCCCCCACGTAAATCACTTACCAAGGCAATGCCACTGACCTTCTGTAACTCTTGAATCTGTCTGCTCTTTAGACTTAAATCAGTTTCTACCGTTAAAATTTTAGGCTCAACAAATTGCAGAATGTCACCTTTAGCCTCAACAATAAGTGCATTACTGATCTCACTCACCTGCTGTATTCTTTCATTTACATTCCCACTTTCCCTAGACAGATTAGCGATTTCAGATAGATTAACAGCAATTAACTCACCTAAGTTGTAGACTGTGCATCAAGCACACCTAACTGTTTATCATGCCCTTCAAGCTTCCTCTCCAAACTCTCTACCCTTTTCCCTGCACCAACTTGCCCTAGGTCAAAAACTTCCTGTCTATTTTCAACTTCTACAAGCCTACCAATGACACAGCTTTCAAATTCCGACTGTTTGCCCTTCACAATCTCTATCTCCCCTTTCAATTCCTCTCGGTACTCTGATAGTTTAGCTCCAACACGGCTGAATTTTGTCTCCAAATACCTTATTTCCCTTACCAAACTCTTTGTCTGAGCTTCTAACAAGCCTTTAATCATGCCAGCAAGGCCCTGCTCATCCCTCACAGTTGATGGGGTGATAGAGGCAGTATCCATTTCAGTGTCAAACAAAATATCCGATACAGATTCACTACGATCAATGATAATATTATCAGTATTGCTGTTACTGCAAGCTTCTACGTGTGTCAAACAATTATTATGAGCTACCACTTCTGGGTCACTGCCCTCCATTGCCCTGCTAATAGATCTGGTTACAACAGGGGACATAACCACAACAACCAAAACTTACAGATTCCAAACGTAACATAAGACACTTACAGTTCCAACAATACAAGTGATGACATTGCAGGATGAGTCGGTGACAATAATTTCACATGATGTCGCAAACCAAATTAAAAAAAAAAACATATATTACGCTGCTGCAAACGTACCTTTACACACTGAACTCGCCTTTTACCTGGTCGCACCGTCTCCCGTCATGTAGCACCTGCAACATATACCTCTGTCGCTGCTGATAAAAGTTACGCGATACGTAACTTGCCATTGGCCGTAACTCCCGCTGACTTGGAGATACACATTGTTGCTGCGTTGACAATCAGTTCACTGCCGTAATGCCTCTTCAAATGAAGTTTTCTTCAGACTTAACACTTGCGTTGCGATCCGAAACTCCCAGGGCCGAAACAAAACAAATGAGGTGACCGGAAAATTCCCAAACACAGCACTGAAGTACTAGTATTCCTTCAGTATCCTGGTCACGGCACCAAAATGTAGCGTGTCTCCGCTTACTGAGGATTAAGATAACCATAAATCCTGGTCACATACCCAAAAATGTAGCGGGTCTCCGCTTACTGAAGATGATGTTATTTTACATAATTGTTGACATAACCTCTGACGTGGCCGGTTGGCGTGACTGTTTTTATTAATTAACTTTTAAAAACAAACCAACTTTACATACAAAAACTCTAGATTTCAATCATAATAGTCTTCATCATTGTCTAAGCCTGACGCTCCCGGGAGAGAACTGCTCAACCCCAAAACTTAAAAGAGAAAAATTAAAACTAATTTTCAAATTTCGAAACACGCCCCGACATCTCAACCATAATATTCTCGCAAACGCGAGGCCTCTACTCAGCAACAAATATACATGGCTGCTCAGCCACCTCGCTCCCACACAGCCCACCAACCGTTCCAGACTGCCATCCTCGTCCGCGTCCGAAAACCAAATCAATATGGCCGACCCACCGAAGCTTGCTCTCTCCCTGCAGCGCCTCTAGCGGCCACCCAGCGCACCAAGGTAAAAACATAATGAAAAAATAATATTAAATTAAATATAATAACAAACTATAAACTTTTATACTTTTAAACAACTTGAAAAGTGAAAATATTCTTCTGAAAACCAAAATTGCGTAATAATTTACAACATAAATTTAAGTAAATTTGAACCACGAGCCCTTTCATTGGCTCAAGCCAGCCCGTGCAAACATATTACTGTCTCTCTCGCACACTCAACGAGCGGCGGTGCACGTGCACTTTGTGAAAAGTAAAAATATTAGAAAAATGGTTAAAAATCTAAATATAGCGATTCCTGGAACTGGGCAGGCACACCTGTGCCATCCAACTATACTTGCCAACAATACACCCAGCGCTGAGTTACAATACAATAACAGTTAAGCTGCAAGTAATAATATTAAATTTAAATTAAAACACAAAGCTGCCTCAGCCTAAACAAACCAAATTAAATACATATAAAATTTAACAATTTCAAAAACTGATAGGCGTACAGATAAAAGTCAAACAACAGGTCAACAATACCTCAAAGTAATTATATAGATAATATCAAATTCATTAAGTCAAACATAAGTAAATAATAAAATAAAAACAGGAAACAATAAAGGCCTAAGTGGTGGGTGGACTGCATCACACTACAAATGTAAGCTGTTTTCCTTTATCCATTATTAATTTATTTCAAATTATTTGCTCAACATTTAACAAGTTAAAGCTTTTTCTCCATTTTATTAATACGACCCATTGTATAGAAAAAACAAAATTAATATCTTTATTTTGTTTCATATAGTAATGTTCTTAAATTAAAATATTGTACACACATTTTTTTTAGATCACTAATTTTGTAGACCGACCAACTACTGTATGGCTACTGAAGGCTGCTGCTATCTACTGTATCCCTGTTTAACCTCGCATAGAGCATTGTGCAGCCGCGTGGCCACATACAGATAAAGTAAACATTCTACTACACAATATTAAATACGGGATTATTAACGTCCCGTACGATGGCAATACGGGACATTGATTTTAGGTCTTCAGTACATGAAATCCCGTATAATACGGGACGTCTGGCAAGTCTATTTTGGAGGTGCATTTTCAAGTAAGGTTTCCAACCTTTGTAATGCCAAAACCACAAAAGCCTGCTTGTGTTTATTCATTACCTAAGTACAAAAGTAGTTTTGAATTCTTGGCCCTTGTGCCGTCTTTCTTCAGATCCTAATTATTTGGACCCACTTACACCTGCTCATTTTCTTAGTGGCTCACTTCTGACCGCACCTCCCACTCGTGACTTAATAGACGTCCCACTAAACAGACTCGGTAAATGGCAGTTAGAGCAACAAGCCACTCAACATTTTTGGTGACAGTGGCATAAGGAGTACCTACACACACTACTGCGTCATGGAAAATGGGCCCAGAATTTAGGCGAGTTCAAGGTAGGAGATTTAGTGCTGCTCTTCAGTGGCAGCTGGGTCGAGTTCTCAAGCTTCACCCTGGCAAAGATGATGTACTCAGAGTTGCAACCATCAAGACGCAACAAGGTTATGTTAAACGACCTGCAGTAAAGCTGTGTCGTCTTGCTAATGAATAGCAACTGACAAGTGATCAGTGAGAATAAAAATTGTCAATTTTGGTGGATGGTATGTTTTGTGATGGAATGCCAGGCAAAGGTGACTGCCTATTAGTTTAAAGGTTAATTTATTCTGGCTATGTTGTTTCCTATCATATGACTGTGCTGCCATTTGTGACAATACTGCCGTATCACATGTTTAGAACTCTTAGACAAAAGAACAATACAATGTTTAGCACTTCTATGTTTGCACCTCTAAGTAAATGGTTTTGTTTATCAAACCTACATAGGTTAATAAAACAAAGTGTAACAACAAAATGAGTGAAACAATAACTTGAATTTCTTTTGTGAAATTAATACAGTCAGAACACACCATTTGGAATGACGACAGAGTGGCATGTACTCATAAAAACAGCAACACATTAAGGTGTGCCTATTTGCCAATGACGAGGCACACTGCACAACATGCATTAGACATTGTTTTGATACTAAAACAAACTCTCAGGCATTAAAATAATGTTGGCCTAAACCAGTTTTTTAAATTTAAAAACTCTGTCTTGTAAAACTTATAATCAAACTCTAAATTTCATTTAATAAAACAACCTTATCTATTACAAAGGAAAAACCTCACAGCTTATTGTACTCAATGTTACAAAAAATGCTTACTAGATATGCAAAATATTAACTTATACCAGGCAGTAAAAACCAAATCTGTTGTGGAATACCTGCATTGACAATTTCCCCACATCCAGCTGCAAATACCAATTACCAAAAAATTCAAGAAAGATTTCAACATCCTCCCCCCCCCCCAGAACAAAATGAATTAATAAAGTATCATTTTAAGCACATAAGACATCTGGCGAAACAAAACATATTGGGGCACAAACACCTGCCACAGCCACACGTTACGGCAACAAATTCTACTAGTCAGCCCTCCAGGACCGACATGTAGTTTGTGTTTGGAGAAGGTACATAGGTCTCCTACCCACTGTAATCAATCCTATCTTCCTCTGCATCACTGTAGCTTATTCCCAAAAAAATAACCACTGTTCAAGTCATTGACTCAGCGGTTTTGGACTAGAAATGAAACTTGTATTCTGGAAAATTTCAAGATTATTCAACTTTGTTTTATATTTGTGTCTGTAAACTTTCTAACCATTACTGTTAACCTGTTTACTGAAAAAAATCTGTGTAAAAATGCAGTACAAGTCCACAAGGATAGAAAGGAAAAAAAACACCCGCTGCCGCATCCCAAGTTCTTCATGAAACTACATTTAGAGAAAATTGGGCCGCAGCCCCCTGACACAACTGTACTCGCCTGTGTCTTAATTATTTCTGTGAATACTATATTATTGAATGAACAGTGCCGTAGCCCTGCAACACAATCACATCCACACTCAATGTTTCTGTTATTACTGTTTTACGCACTTCATTGTTATAAAATTAAAAACTTGGGCCTCAGCATCACTCACGACACCAGTTCACTCGCCACTGTTTGTATTATTATTGTGAATTGCAGAGGCAAAACTCTCTAGAACAGGTTACACACATCACTCCAGGCCGCGCTCCTATTGGCCGGCTGATGTCACGTGATTACAATACAACCCAAATAAATGCCCAAAATATAACAATCAGTAAATCAATCTTCTGAGCCCACAAGTAGACATCTCGCTCCCAAACCCAAACATGCAAATCAACAATGCACAAACATGTGGCAAACAATCCACAATCATTTTTTTTTCTTTTAATTCTTACATCTACAAGATGTTGCACAGTATACAAGAAAAGTAAACACCCTACATTAGCATACAAATTTAGCTGATGGTACTTGCCAGTCTTGTCGCTGCCCTTGATCTTAACTTTACCTCTTAACCACTCCTTAACCCACAATGTTCCTGTGATTCTCACCATACTTCCTTCCATTTTACTGTTATCTCATCCACACTTTCTCAATTACACACTGCTCCCTACAATCCATCTACATCTTTCAACTTCACTTCAGCTCTGTGTAATACTTGGACTCCTCACTGTTTACTTACCCTACTGAATTCTCACTCGTCAAAAAAAGGTTTTCATCTCTCCATTGTAAGGGTTTTTCCATCTACCATCTCTGCATCCTTACCACTGAAATTACTGATCATGCTACAATTATTTCTAGGCCTGAGAAGTTACTGCTTTATAGTGTGTGTGTGTGTGTGCATGTGTATGTACACATACACCATGACCAAAAGTTTACTTCACAGATTGATGCAGTACCGAAACTTTTACATCATCAGTGTGTGTGTGTACATACAGAATGTTGCAAAATTCCATGTCAATATTCTAGGGAAACAATCCTCACGTGTAGAGGAACCAAAAATGTTGCATGAACATTGGTCAAACAATGCACAGTTTCTGCGCTACAGTTGGCAATACATGACGTATGGTTGATAGTGCGTGGGTAGGATCATGTTGCTGTGGGGCATCATTACAGCAGTACATAACATGTAACTGTGCCACACACTACGCCACTAACACACAAACAGTAGGAACAACTGTGGCACAGCAACATGATCCTGCCAGTGCGCTGTCAACCATACGTCATGTATTGCCAACTGTAGCACATAAATGGTGCATTTTTGGACCTATTTTCATACAACACTTATTGTTGCTCTGCACGTGTGGATTGTTTCCCTAGAATATTGACATGGAATTTTGCAACACCCTGGATTCATATATAACCACAAGTTTCATTGTGGAATTAAAGCATTTTAAAATTTGTCACTAGCCGAAAAGAACTAACGTGAAGTTTTGTTGGCCAAGTCACATTGTTTACAAAAAAAATAATTTTCTATACTTAGGCTGCACAATCTGCTGAACCAAACAATCAAAACAAATAAAAAAAACTATCCCTAATTGGGGTCAACTTTCAGTAGCTAAAGTCAGTGACATTATGCGCAGAAAATATGGGGTGTAAACTTCTCCGGTGTTCATTGTCTCCATACTTGACTCTCGCTTTCAAACTAGACGTGCTGCAAGTCCAGCCACCTAACACAGAACGTCTTCCCAACACCGTCACGCTTCCTTCTCAACCTCAGCGCCCCTGGTAGCCACCCAACACTCTAAACATTACCCATAACTAAAACTATGTATATTTATAATACACAAATACTAAATCTATACTAGCTAAAAAAACTAACTAAGTCTTAAATAAAAATATTTCTTACCCAAAACCAGTAATACTTAAATTACAAAAATAAGTTATATTCTACGGCATGTCTTTTGATTGGCCCATGCCGACCCGTGCAGTACATAATGCAGTCTCTGTCACAATCACCAGTCGCAGAAGTGCACGTGCACTCAGGCGAAAAGCAAGAGCAATAAAAATGGTCATAATATATTTTAAACTCTTCCAGGAACTGAGTAAGTACACCTGGCCACTACTATGTGGAAACTGGGTTAACAATATCCCCAGCCTCAGTTCAAACATATTTACTTTAAACATTACTTAACTGCTGCAAATACTGATATTCAAGAATAAATTAAAAGAAACTTTACCTAACCAAACTAAATTACAGTAAACTCCCGATTATCCGTGCCCCAATTAACCGGTTTTTGGATTATCCGCGGGACTTTCTGTATGTTGAACACTGTAAAAACCAAAAATGTTTGTAAAATAAATTTTTTGGAACATAAAGAGTCAACTCTTGCGATGGATTAACGAAATTTCAACATTTTTTCTAGTTTTTTACAGTGCACCCCAGATATACTTTTATTTATTTTTTTAAATCGTTGTGAAATACGTTGTTCATTGATAAAAACATTACTCATTATGATATTTGAGTTAATCAAATATAAATTACATTTTTTTACATTTTTATATTAACAGATGTGTTATTTTCGGGTTATCCGTGTTTCCCGATCATCCGTGCATGGCGCAGCACCAATTAACACGGATAATCGGGAGTTTACTGTACATACAAAGTAAATTAATTTAAACACTGATACAGGCAACAGCTAAACTCACTCTTCTTAAATTCTGAGGACAATATCTAAAGATAAAGAACCAAATTATAAATAACCATTTAAATAAAATCCACAAAACAAAATAAACACAGTGATAATAATAAAAAGAAACAATTAATGCCTAAGTGAGTGAGTGGACCGCCCTGACTCTAGCTTTATGTAACAGCCGTCTTGTAATATAATTTACTATTATGAGGAAGTATCTTATGATGGAAGCTTTTCAAGTTTTTAAAACTCTGCCCACTGAATATTTTAGGAGTAGGTGTCTGTAGTTGACGTAATCATATGGGAATGGTTGCGAAACCTGTTCCATTATTTGGCCTGTGTGTGAGACATTGCTGTGAGATGAAGTGTAGCGTGATTGTTTGTTCATCTGATTGTAGACTCGAGGAGCAGATGTGACTACATCGCTGGTGCCCAAATATGGGGGGGGCAGCGACAGTGAAGATGGTGATGACAGTCATCAGAGTCATACAGAGGACTCCCAGTTCACTAATTGGCTGAAAATGGCATGCTTGTTGTGTAAACGACAATTTCCCACTAAAGATGCTCTTGTAAGGTAAGTGGGTGCATGATGTGTCTGTAATAACGAGGAAAGTATTCAATTTTCTTTAGCAAGTCTATCTTTACTGTTTAATTAACAATAGCAGAACTTGCTTCATTTTATTCTGTTGAAAATGTTCCGTGTTCCAAAACTATTAAGATAATTGTAAGGCCATTTTAATGTCTTTTTGTATCATTAGGTTTCTGTCTTTGTGATAGGTTACTGATAAGTAAGGACTGAAAATATTGGGGTTTTGAAAGTGCAAAAAGTGGTGCTTTGAAACTTGAAGAACACTGTTTTCATTTTGGTGTTTTCGACAATGTTCTTGGGGAAAGATCACAAATAAATGCTGAATGTTAATGCAGATGAATATATTATTACACTGGCACTATTAAAAGCATGATGTAACTAAAGTTTGTAGTTGTATACCTTCTGCATTTGTTACTACCAATAATGCCATATGTTTGGCTGAACCTAAGTGTGTTTACAGTGTGTGTCTCTTCTTAGGAAACTCTCCTGTTACAAAACTTTAACATTACTATACTGTTTTCTATACGATTAAGCCCCTCAGTTTTATATTGAAAAGCTTGATAGTGTGCACTTCATTATTTCCACATTTTCTTAATACAGGTATCACTGTATCACAGTTTGCTTAAGTTAGAACCTTTGTATATTTTGCCATTGTACCTCCTCTGCGCCTAGCCAAATCCTGACGAGCGAGCATACTAGAAAGGGGTTAGGTAGGAGCATAAGACCAGAAAGGGAGCCAGGATACAGGGCTCTGCCGCCCTTGTATTTGCTTTAGCCACACAGACATAAGAACTAAAGGTCATTCGGAATAAAGTGAACAAAATCACTAGCCGTTACTGCACGTTAGTCAATGTTAACAACAGTAACATTATTGTTTGTATGGTTGGTAGCGAATATTTGCATGTAGTTCCGTGTATTTTCTTATTTGAATACAGCATTAGTGAAACAACATCAAATGCAAACGACCTCTCTGTATTTAGTATACTTTAAAATATTTATTTAAGTTCTTACTGACATACCTACTGACTGTATAATTTTATTTAATTATCGGCAGCATAAAGCGACGCAACCGAGTCGATTATCGTTGGCACATGCCGCAACTCTTTGCACCACGAGGTAGTTTAAAATTCAACCGGCAGATGGCATCAGAGTTATGTTTTCGCCGCTTCTCTTGGATTTTGTAAGCAAATTGCATCATTCAGTTTGTTTGTTGGTTGTGTAAAGAATATGGGTTTCTAATAATCACATTCAAAAGTGTTAGAAGTGGTTGTTTATGAATATCATTGCTAAATTATGTGAAGTCAATAGTAATGTAAGTTGTTTTGTTTTACGATCGCCAGTCTGAGTAGCCTGTCTGGAAATAGAAACAGCAATTTTTTCCTGTTTCACACATTAAGAAAATACGTTACTTATTGTTTCTCTTTGCGTGCGTCTTACTCGTTCATTGCAGCATGCTGACAGGAATTTATATTCTTGAGTTGCATGTGTCGTGTGTGTTTTTAGTGGCGGTTTTAGTTTAAAAGTTAGAATATACTGTGCACACATTTACGAGAATCGTAACGGTAATAGCGCCGTTAGAGTAGACGCAGAGAAACCGGTGTTATAAGACGTTTACTCGCATGTATTTATAACTAAGATTACTATTGAGTATAGCATATATTCAAAACCCGTGCATTTAATGAGTACATATTTATTTTCTTTTATTTATTTATTTATTTACAACAAATTTACAGAGGGCAAAAACAGCCCGAAGGCCTTGAACTTTACCCCCGTAAATAAACAACAGTCAGGGGAACACAAATACATAAAAAAAACAACATAAAAATAAACATAAAAAATAAAAAATAAAAATTAACAAAAGATAATTAAGACAACAACAACATAGAAAGAAAACAAGGAAACATTGGACAAAGGGAGCGCACTGTCACCGGGAATGGAGTCGAGCTCACGGCAGAGGAGCTACAATTTATCTGAGCAGTGTAACGTAAATGTAAACATTGTACAAGCCTATCTAAATAACAGCACATGGCAATGTTGATGTTTACATGCAGCAGAAAGACATTAACTGGCAGAAAATAGGAGATAATCAGGGCTTTTTTGAGTGCTCACTTTATTCCAAATCACCTATAAGCAGTTAACAGCCAGGGCAGATTCTGGGTCATATCAAAGGATATGTGTCTGTTGTTTTCCAGAAGAGATGTGCAGGCGCAGTAATATGAATATCAGGGTGGCAACCCTTGGAAGTAAAGGTTACCAGAGTGCTCGCATATCGTTGATTAATTATGTAGTTTAAGTTATAGTCTTATTATTTATGTGCATTTGTACACCAGACCTAAGTGGTCTACATACTTTAATGCTAGCGCTACCCACACGCACAAAGTGCAGCCAGTACTTACAACGCTTGCACCAGTTGTTCTTCAGTGATCAGTTTGGCCAGTTGTGTCTTTGCGAGGCAGCTACCTACTTGCTTAACTGATTGTCTTGCTGTTAGCCTAATTTGCATTTTACTCTCTCTCCTTTACACACGCCATCACTCGGTCAGTGGTGTTTATTTGCTGTTGTGATCGGTGTTTAAATTTTACATTTAGCCACCGGCTTAAACAATTGGTTTTGTAACCCATGTGATCGTGGGTTACCTCAATTTCTGCAACTCTTCCAAACGTCGTAGGTATAATTTCTGTTTCCTCTCCCTTCGGGAGAAGTTTTAATTGGTGTGTTAGTGTACAGTCACGCTCCTGTTGAAGAGCGCTGAGGAAAGTGTAGAACGGCCATGTGAGTTTATAATTTAATTTCTGTATGGAAACGTGACCGAGTAAATGCCTGAAACATAAGTACTCTTTCGCTTCACAAGAACATGTGTTTGTGCGAGTGTGAGGCGTGCTCCTGGCTTGGACAGGGAGCGGAATAGGGTAAGCATTGACACCATCCTGACGTACAACCACGTGGGCCCTTAGTCCCCTGAGATCCATGCTCCTGACTCAGCCAGGCAAGTATTTGAGAGGCACCCCATCGCTAGTATTTCGCCTATCATCTTTCACTTCTCGACAGCATGGTGTCAAACTGTTTGACTTGTGTTGCAATTTTGTGCATAATTCAACAACCTGTTTTTCTGAGGCTTCACAGTGCCCAAGAATGTCCTCATAAAATTTCTGCCTTCTAAAATCCATTTCTAGTAAAATGAGGGTTAGACTTCATGAATCATGAGAATAACCTCTTAACATAACTGCCTTGTAAAATCCAGAACTCTTAAAATGTAGGTTAGGCCTCACAGTGCCTAAGAATGACATAAAATTGCTGCCTCTTAACATTTTGAATGCTGCCGACGTAATATTATGTCACTATAGTTTAATATGTGCCCAACAGTTACTACGACCAAGACGTTTTTTATTTTGCTTTACAAACTATCCTTTGTGTTTTAGATGACCACTCTTAACAATTGCCGTAAAACTTCGTAAATAAGTTAAATTACGATGTTGCGATGCCGTTCACGTCACATTGTTTTTCTGTCATTGTTCCACTCCTTTCGTTGTAGATAGTAGTGGCACTAGATAGCAGTGCTTTTTTTATGAGCATAGTGCTGCCTTCTACAATGAAAGTTCAAACTTATGTACATCTTAGTTCACCATTTACTCACTAGAACGCAGCAAGTCATCTTTAACATCATTGCAGGATCGATGTACATTTACATTGATTCTCTCGAGTTCACTTTGTTCGCACCAATACACGTCGCCTGCACAACTTATGCAATCGCATGGCAAATGTACATGATCGCACCGTCTTTTCCTTATTTTTTTTTCACTTTGATTTTTGGAATGGAATGTGGTGCAGATGGTGATTCAAGTGACAGTATCCTATCCCGAGCGGCTGGGATGTGAGAGGACGCAAAGTTTATGCAGTCAGGGTTCGAAGCGGCAATCAAGTGTTAATACACACAGAGACTGGCAAGTTGGTTACACGCAATCTTTATTACAACTTCACTCTATACCGTCTTAGTCAGTTAATTCCGTACAGTAGCACAGACATATTGTAATATTCGGTTCGGGGTGGCACGAGCAGACTCTCGACAACAGTGTATCGTAGACAATCGTTTAAAATATCACACCTCTGCACGGGACCGTTACAGGTATTCCCTCGACAGGTGCATGCTCTATTGGCCAGTGGGATGTCTTTACCATGAATCCTGTAGAAGGCCTGAAGCTCCGGCTATCGCTGGCAAAACTTGCCAAGTTATGCTTGTGTACCCCTATATATACTACACTGGAACATACTACAAGGCCCTCATGTAGGGTTCGTGTGCAACACATGGTGCCGGGTGAACATAGTCTTCTGCTGGTGGAGGCGTGACCCTTGTCCTTACAGGCAGACAACATACTCTCCCTCTCTCTTTCATCATACCAATCTTTACATTAGTAGTTACATGAGATTCTGTCTGATTATAACAATAAAATATCTCATTGTTGACACATACGTCACCTCCCCCCTTAAAGAAGAAAACAAATTACATACAAAATTTGCTTTTCACACTGTACAAGGATCCGTGGTTTACATTGTTATTACTCTTGAAGTTCTCTCCAGTCTTTTACTTGGTGTATATAGATACATTTTGTGTTAATCGATATGACTTCTTGGGTGTCGCCAACTCTTGCAAGGCTAGCTGTTCACTGGCTTGTCCATCACTAACACTAGCAGTCGATTTACGTCTAGTACAGGTTTCTCTTACATTACTAGATCTCTCATATGTATTTATAATGACAGGTTTGAAACAAAATGTCCAGCAAGGATCGCTATCATCCCCCTTTGGGATGTACCTCTTTACACATTTCAAACATTTACACTTACAGCATAAGACTATGATAACTATAATAACAAAGATACTAAACGTTATATAAGAACTTATAGATAGCTTTGATACATTATTATTATTTATGTTTTATTTTCCACTCCTCGTCTTTCAGATGTCTCCCAACATCCTTGATTTTATGGCTTGCAATTCTAAGTTCATCTAATTGGCCTGTCACAGGTTTTAAAGAAAGGTCTAGTGTGACCTCATTGAGGGATATGGTCTCTACAGATTCACAACAGTAATATCTAAAGGTATATTTGGGATTATATCCTGGGAAGTTATATTGAGGCTTATTTGTGTTTGAGACACAATCATGACACTACTTTACATTTGCCAAAGAATTTGATTTTACCTGTCCCCTTTAAACTGGCCTCAAAAGGGTAGTTCATTTCACACATCACAGTAACCTTTTCCTTTTTCAGGGCTACTTAGAGCCACTCGTTACCATTTAATTGTATCCATAGTGTGTTTTCTAACTTAGTAACAAGTTTTGTACAATCCTCTGGTATAGAGCCTGTTGAAAATATTAGTTTGAGTTAACAATCTTTATGGGCATGTACATTTATCAAGGGGAAGTTTTGTTTACACACCTTAAATATGGGGATCAACTCGATACATTGACTTATCTCACTCTCCTTTAGCTTAGCATAGTACTGATTAGCATGTTCGACTATAATGTACTCCTTTTCTGGACTAATGAAAACATACAAATCCTTCTCCTTCTTACTTTGAATAGGTAAAGATAACATCTTATAAATTTTGAACATGAAATATTCAACCATAGGTAACTTAATTATGTAGCATACAACACATTTCCGTGCGAATACTTCTAGTTTTATTAGTTTCAACAGTACACTATCTACATTTCTTCCAGGTGGAAGTGGCAATGTCAATTCCTGGGTCCCGTCCTTCTGGAACGTTTGGAAGTATTTAAGAATTTACTCTGGTGCAATGACATGGGGGTTAAGAACCCTTTCACGGCACATATCACGACGTCTAGCAGGTTTTCGTATTGCATCTGGAGGGATTCAACCTCCTGATTTAATAGGTCCACATTTTCGTTTACCTTAACTCTTAACTCTTGTTGGCTCAGTGAAAGTGACAATTTGTCTGAATTCCTATTTGTTTCATTTACTAATTTCGCGAGGCGTTCTTGTAACAACTCCTGATTACTATATATGTTCCTCACAGTGTTGTTTACCGAATGTATAGCAGATTTAACAACTAACATTTGTTCCTTTACTAATTTCAAAAAGACCTATTGCTCTTCTTCTAACTTAGAAATTTTGTCACTGTAAAAGGTGGCATCCTCCTCATCGAGCATTCCGAATAAAACCTAGCTTAGTTTCCCAATGATGGTAAAAGGAAATATACTCCTTCTACGTGTATTCGACTCAGTTAATTCCTTTTTGATGACCCTCGTATGTTTGAGAGATTCAACCTTATTTGCAATTCTGCCTATACTTATTCTACACATGGGTTTATTATGGTACATCAGCTCCTTCTTGCTACATAAACTAAGTGTCACTGTTTTATATCTATCTATCTATCTATCTCCTTGAAATGATTGTCTAGTCTACTGATGTTTACAAATGTCACTAGCCTCCATTCTAAATTGTATAGCTTTCCTTCACCTTAGTAATCATAATATAGTCCCGTTGATTCATCAATCTGGGTCACTTGTATGTCTAGTTGTCTGTTGGGACCACTGGCACTCGCACTGATGGCTAGTAATATTAGAATGGTTGTTCTGGAACATTAAAAATGTTTCAGCCGGTTGCCGTATACTTTTACCAATCGCTTCCCTTTTAACAAAATGGTTACATTCACCCCATTTACGTTCAACATAGTATACGGTCCACTATACTGACTACATAATTTTCTTTACCTACCCCTTCTCAGAGTCTCATCAAACAAAAGAACCTTATCTCCTATCTCGAAGATGTGTGCCCGTACTCTCTTGTCATAGTTTTCTTTGTTAGTTTTCTTAGATGCTATATCAGGTGTTCCCGAGCATTCTTATAGGTTTCCTGTAACTTTTGTTTTAAAGTTTTGAGGTAGTCGTCATAGTAGTACGCCCTGTCGGTAGGTTCCCTTTGTAAAATACCAGGGATGTTGGGTAGTCGTCCGAACATAACCTCATGAGGTGTGAGTCCCATGGCCTCATGGGGGGTGGTGTTGTGAATAAAGGTGGCGTTTGGGACCCAGTTGTCCCAGCCGCTCTGGTTGCTCGCGATGAAATGCCGCAGGAATTCTGCTAAAGACCGGTGCCATTTTTCGAGTCTCCCATTGGTCTGTGGCCGGTAGGCACTTGTTTTGTTTTTCTTTATTTTTAACAGTCTACAGACAGTGTGGAACATGTCGCTGCAAAAATTGCTCTCTTGGCCTGTGAGTAATACTTGGGGTATTCCAAACCTAAATATGACAATATTCACAAGGGCAGTCGCCACAGTCTCTGCTGTTTGGTCGACTATGGTTACAGCTACGGTGTACTTGGATAGCGTATCCTGGAAGGTCAGTATGTACTTTCCCTCGTTCAGTCGCACTGCACTTTTTCCACACGGACTCGGGGGTGTCCGTTAATTCTAAGGGCTTCCTTATGTGTGGTCATGAAATTTTATTTCGTTGGCATGAGTCGCACGTATGTATGTAGTTCTCAATGTCGTTGCGCATTCCCGGCCAGGTGACGTACTGCTTTATCTTCTGGTACGTTCGGTTCATACCTTGATGTCCGCCCACAGCGGCATCATGTTGCTTCTTAATTATTTGGTTCTTCTGCTCTGAGGTTACTGGCTCCGTGACACTTCGATCTTTATCTGCGGTCGCCTGGGTGGATTCTACGTGAAAGGTCCGGCTGAGTGCATCTGCATGCATAATGGTCTTTCCTGCCCGGTATATTATCTCAAAATCATATTCGGCAAGCTTTAGTTTTCACTTCATTAGGGGTGAACTAGGGTCAGTCATATTAAAAATGTACTGTAACGGCTTATGGTCTGATATGACCTTGAATTCCCTGCCCAACAGGTAGGGTCTGAAGTATTTTATGGCCCAGACGATAGCAAGCATCTCGCGCTCGGTTGTGGAATAGTTTTGTTCCGCTTTGTTGAGCGTCCGGCTGGCATATTCTACTGGTTTGTCCTTCCTGACCTCTCCTTGCAATAGGATTGCCCTAACGGCTAGCTCACTCGCCTCGGTCAAAATGAAAATCCTGCTGAAGTCTGGATACTGGAGTACCGGTTCTGAGATTAGGGATTGTTTTAATTTGCTAAATACTTGTTCATGTTCTCCCTCCCAGATAAATGGTACATCCTTTTTTACTAGGTTATTGAGGGGTTTGGCGGTTGTGCTAAATCCTGCTATAAATTGTCGATAATATGACGCTAGTCCGCAAAATACCTTCACTTGATTGGCGGAGGTGGGACTAGGGTATTCCTTGACCTTCTCTGTCTTGGCCGAATCTGGCTGTATACCGGTGTCACTGATAATACAGTACCGGTCAAAAGTTTATGACCACCATGTAAAATCATCAAACTTCTCATAGGACCTAAAGTTTTGCTGCGATATAGATGACAATTTTTTTAATATTCTTACAAGTATAAGAAAAGAATCCCCACAGATACAATTAGATGCTATGCTTAGTTTAGGAGTTATGAAGTTTTGAATATTTTCTGACAACCACAAAATTACTACATTTTGGGATATAAACAAATTTTTTTGGCCTATTCTATTATTTCCATTTAATGTTGTCTGACACACTTTGCTTACCCATTGTTTACAAACACAGGTCAAGTAATTGCTGTAACTTGACAGAGCTGCAAACAGTGGAAAATTGCTCCAAACACCGCACGCACACAAAATGGGACTTGTAGTGCCACCTGTTGAGCAGAAGATGAGCAACGTGGATGAAAAAAGCAGTTTCTGGTAGCTATTTCGGGAGAAAAGTTATAAATTTTTGAATTTCGTAAAAAAAATAGCGAAATTCTTAAAAAAAATGTTTTTTGATAAATGTGCCTAGCTTTCCTGCCAAAAATTTTTCGGATATTTTTCGATTTGAGCAAAATAAAAAGTACACTTTTCTACATCAATAAAAAATTCTACGTCAAAATAATATGAATAGAATAGGCCATACAATTTTTTCTATATCGCAAAATGTAGTAATTTTGTGGTTGCAAGAAAATATTCAAAACTTCATAACTCCTAAACTAAGCATAGCATCAGATTGTATCTGTGGGGATTCTTTTCTTATACCTGTAAGAATATTCGAAAAAATTGGCATCAATATTGCGGCAAAACTTTAGGTCCTGTGAGCCGTTTGATGATTTTACATCGTGGTCTTAAACTTTTGACCGGTACTGTGTGTCCCAGGTACATTACCTTCATTCATAAAAATTCACATTTTGCAGGTTGTAGTTTCAGATTATGTTCTCTCAGGCGTTCGAATACATCTCTCAACCGGCTGTTGTGTATTTATACCGACTGACCGTAAATTACGAGGTCGTCTAGGTATACTAGACACTTGATACCCACTAACCCGGCTAATACAGTGTTCATCAACCGTATGAAGGTAGCTGGGGCCCTCTTCAACCCGAATATCTTACTTCGCATTTCGTAGTGGCCTTTAGGCGTGCTAAAGGCAGTCTTTGCCCTGTCTTCTTTTGCAATTTTTACCTGGAGATAGCCACTATATAAGTCCAAGGGGGAGAAGTATTTATCTTGCCATAGACTATTCAAGATTTCTGCAATGGACGGCAGGGGCTTTCTCAGATCTAAACATGCTTGTTTACCAGAAAGATTTTTTTTTTTTTTTTTTTTTTTTTTTTTTTTTTTTTTTTTTTTTTTTTTTTTTTTTTTTTTTTTTTTTTTTTTTTTTTTTTTTTTTTTGCCACGGGCTCCTGCTAGGGGTAAATGGAATACTTTATATCATTGAATTCTACGCACAACTTGAACAGCTCATATTTCTCGGAGGTGTGAAGGTGTTCTAACCTCAATACCTCTGCTTACCTTCCGTGTCAATTTGTGTGGTTGTTTTGTACTTCTAGTACCTGAGGTGGACCCGCTATAGACTCTAGCGTGAGCGGGGGCCTTCAATGTGTTTCTCCTCGTTGGTGGTATTGATCATTGCACAGATACTTTTCCCGACCTTGCTTTCGGTATAACATTCCTTAATAAAAACTCCTTTGGTATTTCTTGCCTCGGAATGATTCCTACCCCATTATTGATTGTATTTATCAGGACAATTTTGTGCGTCTCGCGGGTAGGCATATCGTGGTATTGTCCTTAGGAGGAACTACATTAAATGGAATAAATTCCCCTAGTAACCATACTCAGTTCTCAGTTCTTCCCGTAGTCGATGATGGCTCGAGCTGTCGACAGAAAATCTTTCCCTAATATGCACGCATTGGGACAGCTTTGCAGCAAGTGATATTCTTGAACAATGTGTTGATTCTTTAAGTTAACCCGCAGGTTAAGTATTCCTCTTGTCGTCATGGATGCTGTGGCTAACCCGCTTAATTGGGTTGCCCTGGTAGTATCCTTTCTGCCTTGTATTTCACTTCCTGTAGCAGGGTTAGGTCAGAACCGGTGTCGAATAAGCATTCTATTTTTCGACCTAGTTCCTGTATGTAGAGGGAGATTAGACCTACTCGGGTCCGTATCCTACGTACTTCCTGGTTTTGGTACGTGTTGCAGCTTGGCATCTGCGTTTCTCGGGGGTACTGGTATCGCTGCATTACTTGCCCCCACGACAGTTTCCCAGACCGGTCGTAGATGATGCGGTTCGTCTTCCTTGGGTTTGTTTTCGGGGTACCTCGCTCTATGTTCCTTGTTTCCCTTGTGTTTGCACTGGTAAGCAATATGGCAGATGAGACCACAGTTAAAACGGGGTCTTGTGCGGCCGCTATTTCTATCTCTGCGAAATCTAGTACTTGTGTCCCGATCTCCGTCAAATTTTCTGGTTTGTTGACCTTTTGAATGTCTATCTCCCACTTCTTTTCCGAGGAAACATTCACGATAGGTATGTCTTCTTATTGCAGTTAGTGCAGCTGGGTCTTATTTCCCTAGATCGTTCCCTATCTTTTCCTGAGAGGATATTGGATTCCTCCCCTAGGGCTGCTTCTATCATGAGCCCCAATGTACCTATCTGTGTGCTCTTACTGCGGATTATGGTCTGGATCCGATCGTTACTTAAACCCTGTATGAAACATGCCCTGGCTAGGTGTTGGATTAACGCCATTGTGCCATCTGATTGTGCCTGGGTGGCAGCTTCTTTTAATTCTGATACCATGGTGTCCACTCTACTACCCCAGTGGGCGACACCTTCACTGATTCCTTGACGGGCATTAAATAAAATCAATGGTTTACCTGACAGCGTAATTCTCCTCTAGAATTTCCTTTATATCTTCCCACGTTTCTGTACGGTCTCGGGGCAAGATTTTAGATTTTGCATCTCCCACAATCTTAGATTTAATAAATTTCAAAAGGACTCCGTGTCTGCTGGAATGTACTAGTTCAAAAGCCATATCCACGTTGTTCAAAAATCTCACAATTTACCCTTATCTCGAGCAAAAGGCTGGGACACTAATTTGATTGCCGCGGTTACCGAAATGTAATGTTCCTCTACTTCGTTTTTGTCTTGGCTGTCTGCCAAATTGTGAGACAATGAGGAAGGTAGTCTAGTACTAAGGACCTTCAAAACGCTTAAACTTTTATGGGGTGAAGTAATCTTAAATTTCCCTAACTTTGCAGAGTATCATCAACCTTATCATGTCATAGTCTGGTGTGGTGTCTTCTTATCAGCTGGACTCTGGCCGGTGGCTCCTTCGTGGCCGGCTCAGTCGTTCCTTGGCGCGGCATCTTCTTATCAGCTGGACTCTCAGCTATGTCAGCATTACTCCGCCCGGCGGCGCTCGTTATCTCGTACAGACCTTGGGCATCTTATCGCGTCACGGTCGCCCGATAGTTGTAACTGTCCTCTGTGCCCGTCTTCCATGCAGTGCGACCGACGGTGTTCCGAACTCGAACTCCTGCACGGTCGTTTCACTACTCCTCACACTTTATTGTTCCGTGCGTGTAATTGCTTGTCTCAGTTGCCACACCCAAGCATCTGACACCAGTTGTCCTATCCCGAGCTGCTGGGGTGTGAGAGGACGCAAAGTTTATGCAGTCAGGGTTCGAAGTGGCAATCAAGTGTTGATACACACTGAGACCGGCAAGTTGCTTACACACAATCTTTATTACGACTTCATTCTATACAGTCTTAGTCAGTTAATTCCGTACAGTAGCACAGACATATTGTAATATTCGGTTCCGGATGGCACGAGCAGACTCTCGGCAACAGTGTATCGTTGACAAACGTTTAGAATATCACACGTCTGCACGGGACCGTTGCAGGTGTTCCCTCAACAGATGCATGCTTAATTGAATCTCGCACCTCTGCACGGGACGGTTACAGGTATTCCGTCAAAATGTGCATGCTTAATTGATCAGTGGGATGTCTTACCATGATTCTCCTAAAAGGCCCGAAGCTCCGGCTGTCGCCGGCAAAACTTGCCAAGTTATGCTCGTGTACTCCTATATATACTACACTGGAACATACTACACGGCCCTCATGTGGTGTTCGTGTGTAACACATGGTACCGGGTGAACATAGTCTTCTGCTGGTGGGGGCATGACCCTTTTCCTTACCGGCAGACAATATACTCTTCCTCTGTCCTTCATCATACTGAGGCTATACTTATTCACAATGTGTTGTTGAACTAGGGCCCGCAGCAGTCCCCATAGCTCGTTCCTCAGAACCAACCCTGGGTCTACTTCCAACCCCCATAACACATTGGCCTCATGATAACTACTGATGGAAATAGCTATATTGTAAATGCAAGGCCGGTGTACTGAATAGACCGAAAAGTGGTTCATAAAGGTTATTTACTACAGTCGTCAACAGTTGAGAAACAATTCTGCTATTTGCAATCTGCTTTACTGAATTACTAATCCTGAAATACAAATACAAATACCCTTGTACATTCATGCCCTAAGTACCATTTCCCTCATATATTGGTGGTATACGACCTGATGCATTTGTCCTTTTCCCTGCATAGTGTGTGGGTGAGCCCGTCCATAAACCTGTCTTCTTTCTTCGCACGTGCTACCGATGGCTTCGTCCAGTCTCCCAGAATTTAAACCTGTTGGCATTCAAAAAGGCAAGAGTAATCCGTTCTCTAAATGTTCTACAATTTAGTTTCTGGACCCTTAATTTCGTGGGGTCAAAAAGAGTCTTAATTAGGCACGATATTGTGACTGTGTCCCAATTTACTCGTTGACAACATAGTAAGGAAACAATGGGACAGTTGCTATAAACAGTACTTTAGCCATGGTTCGACAACATTTACACTCTGCCCGAACAGCCTCTAACAAACAATAGTCAAAAAATATTCCAATACATACAATTTGCTTGTCTTGAAATGAATCATTGGCCTCGTAATGCAGCTGATCTTTGGTGGGCTTCTGGGGAAACCTCGCGATGATGTCCCTTAGCAGCACCTCCTGGAGATTCCTTGTTGTGGGCGCACCCTTCTTGACCGCATCAGAGGAAAGATTCCCATACACATACACAGCGCCTCGCCGATTCACGAATACTCCATTTATGTCGTCTGCAAACAGTAAATCCACTCGCGAAGTAACATTCACTAATTTACTGCACGACTCACGTACAGCAATGCCGACAAACACATGTCGGTAAACGTCGGCTGACTCCCCAAGTGATCGCCACCAGGGCTCAAGTCGTTCTCTCTGCCACCAACAACTAAAAACTGACTGATTTCCACCCCTCTGGCTCGACGGCCTTCAGGCACGATAAACACTGCCTCACTCTCATTGGCCAGTACTCTCAACAACCCAAAAAAATTAGACACAAGGTCCAATTACAATAGCTATTTCCAGCTTAAAGTTCCACATGTTAAGCACACCTTATAGTCTTTATTTCCACTATAACCATGTTTGACCCCTAAGGATTACTGACCCATACGTCCGGTTAAAATCTGGGACTCCTTATCCTTCAGGAACATAACAAAACATCCAAGTTTCAATTTTATAGCCTGGGAAAGACTACCTTGCTAGGACCTTAGTCCAGCTCAGTTGACACGTCATCGGATTTTGACAGCGCTTCTTGCTCACGTCATAGTACAGGCCTCCTATAGACTCGGTGCAAACAACAGGAGTCCAGACGCGTCACAGAAAAACCAAAGTAGAACACCAACTAAACGTCGCAGCGCCCTGGGCTTTACATCACACACTTTGGGCATAAGTCCCCACACACTTACGTGTTTAAAACAAATAAATCACACAAAAAGTTCTTTCGCCAAAGTTCCATCTGCTTTCAAAAACAAGTCTTTCAAGTTGCCAACACACTTACTTGATAAACAAACCACAGAATTGCGTGCGTTCACTCACGAACATGCAAAACAGACCCATATATCTCCAACACTTTGTTTTACATATGTACAAGATATTATATAGTTATAGTAATCCACTTCACATAACATAATAGCACCATAAACTTATATACTAATACAAAATAGTGACACCAGAGTGTCACAATACCAATCTTTACATTAGTAGTTACATGAGATTCTGATTATAACAATAAAATATCTCCCTGTTGACACATACGACAACAGTGATGAAAATGATACTGTAAACAGCAATGATGATCCCAATTTTTATCAAGAAAGTGAAGAGAGCAATGATTCAGGTAAATTGCTTATTGTAATTCTGTTTTTTTTCCCTTGTTTAAGTAAATTTATTTATTGAAATTAGGAAAATAACTCAAATATAACAAGTAAAGCATATTATATATTACTGTACAAAAGTATGACATATGTGTGTATGCATGAATTTATGTGTATATTCATGAACATATGTATATATGCATGAACATTGTGTGTATGCATGAACTTATATGTGTATGCATGAACATGTGTGTGTGTTTGCATATGATGCATGAGTGTGCATGAACATATGTGTGTATGTATGAACGAATGTGTGTATGCATGAACGTGTGTATGTGCTTGAACATATATGTGTGTACATGAACGTGTGTGTATGAATGAACATATGTGTATGCACGAACATATGTGTGCATGCATGAACGTATGTGTGCATGCATGAACATATGTGTGCATGCATGAATGTATGTGTGCATGCAGGCATGCATTAATGTATGTGTGCATGCAGGCATGCATGCATGCATGTGTATATAAGCATGTATGTGTGAATGTATTTATGTACACCTATCTGTGTGTATGTGTGTACGTATGTGATATATTTTGTAATTTAGGTAGAGCACTCATTGTTAATCTGTTTATAGTTTTATGGTATTTAAAATATGCAGTGTTGTGAAATATAAATAGTGAACAAAAAATTTAGCTTTTTTTCCCCCAGACGTTTCAGACGAGGAAGTTTCATCTGAAACAGATCAGAGCTCTACAAGTCGTCAGAACATTGGCAGTAGGAGAGGAAGAGGTATGTCCAGAGGTTTAAGGCAGTGTGGGGCAGACAGGACAAGCTCTGAAGTAGGGTGGTCACAAGTAGATCAAGTTCCAAAAGTAAAGGTTTTTACTGGACAGTCGGGTATGACTGAAGAACCAATGCTGAATTAAATGCCAGCATTTCTCTGCCTGATTTTTTCATTATATTATACAGAGATTTCATCAATCACATCAAAGAGCAAACTAATTTGTATGCTTGGCAGGTAATTCAGATGAAAATATCCATGAATGAAAAATCTCCACACATTAGGTTGGGAAACTGGAAGACAGTTACTCAGAGTGATGTGCGGAAATTTCTGGCAGTAATTCAACATGTGAGTATTAGTGAACGACCCTCCATATCTGATCACTGGAGCACAGATCCTGTAACCTCGTACAATTTCTGTCCTGATTTGTTTAGTAGGGACATATTTCTATTAATTTTGGCTCACTTTCATTTGAATAACAATAGAATTGCAAAGAAGAAAGGTGAACTAGGTTTTAATCCTTTCTACTAATTGAGGCCAATGCTTGAAACTTTTCGTTATAAATTCAGAGATGGATACCAACCAGCAGAGAAGATGGACCTAATGATGAATGCATGTGTACATTTAGGGGAAGGCTATTTTTCGAGCAGTATATGCCTCAAAAACCAAGCACGTACGGTATCAAAAATTATATGTTGTCTGAATCTGATTCAGGTTACATATGGAGTTTTGATGTATTTTGTGGACAGGAAAACATTGTGACTATTGTAGTTCTAAGATATCTTGACCGCCAAGCTGGTAAAGGACATACATAAATTGTACATAGATAGTACACCAGCCCTACTCTAGCCACAGAGTTGGAAGGCATTCGGACAGTACTGGTGGGCACTGTGCAGAAAAGTAGACGAGGAATGCCAACTGCCTTTTGCAATCCAAAGCTTGAAAGCGGACAGCAGATATATCGCTGGAAGGGTAATATCTTAGCAGCATGCTGGAAGGACAAACGAGACGTCTATATGATCAGTACATGACACACAGCAGAAATGGTCACTTGCACAGACAGAAGAGGACATTAACGCACAAAGCCAGCAGCTGTTATAAACTACAACAACAAGAAATTTGGTGTAGACTCGTCAGACCAGCGAATGTCGTATGATGTATTTGACCACAGAAGTATGACATGGTGGCGTAAATTGGCATTCCACATGATTTTGATATGCATATAAAATGCTTGACAGTGCACAAGAACACCCCCACGCTGCTTACAGAGTTTATCAGGAATGTATATAATGACTTGGCAGTAGCAATGGAGGAACCAACGAATACTGGGACAAGTAGATCTCAACTTTCCCTGACTTTCAGGGAAGCATTTTCTGAAAATGATTCCCATTCCTCCTGGGAAAAGGAAAGCTCAGAGAAGATGCAATGTGTGCTCCGAAAAAGGTGCAAAAGAAACTGGAAAAGCAGGACGGAAGGATACTTCATATCAGTGCAGTATATGCAACCTTGCTTTTTGTGTAACACCCTCTTTTCAAGTTTTTCATTCCAGGAAAAATTATCTGACATAATTTTTTTATGTCGTCATTTATATACCGTAATTGTCACTTATTATTTTATTGCTGCTTTGAAACTGAATGTGTAGTTTGGAAATTGTGATTTTTCTCCAATTTTAGGTGTTTTCATTTTATTTTACATTTACAGAGAATATTTACATATTTATCTTTTATTAGCATAACTGTAGACTGTTCTACTGTAGAGTAAACAAAAATACTTGATTTTTTATTTAGACTTTGAAAATTAGTGTAATATTTTCAAATTTTGATTTTCACACTTTGTTATTTATTATGTAATATCATGTATTCAAATTTTCTGTTCCAAGCAAAATTCATCTGAGCTCATTTCCAGTATTTTATTCATTTCAGTGTTATGTATTTGAATGAATTGTGTGCTATCTCATGATTTGTAACTGTGTGTATTTTGATATACAATTATAAAATATTTCTATCACATAATAGACATATTATGAATTTTTATGTTCAGAGAAATACATTGAGATGATTTTATTTTATCTTCATATCTGTTTAGAACTAGGGCAATCAGTGTTCCTTGATCTTTTATGATGTATCTCTAAAAAGTGTAAAAAAAAAAAAAAAAAAAAAAAAAATCTTAACTTGATTGTTACATTTTATTTATGTAACACTCTGTATATTACAAATGTTTTATTCAAGGAAAATTATTTAGCAATTATTATTTTTGTTATATGGTATCTGAACACTTTAGATGCTGAAATTATTTCAAGCCATTCTGAAAATTGATGTGCCCTATTAAATTTACTCTTCACAAACTTTTTGTTCAAAAACAAATCTTATTTAATAGTTTTTTATAATTTTGTGGACGAAAAAAATTTGCTCTTGGATTTAATTTTGCCTTTGTTTTATCCATCAGTGTTGTAATACTTTGTAAAACTATCTGATTTGAATGATGATAATGATTCTGTGTTTGTAAATATGTGCAACTTTTTTTAATTTTTTATATTATCCTTTAAAAAGACTGATTTTAAAATTGATTTTCAAATTGAAAAAAAAAAAAAGAAAAAAAAAAGAAATTAAACCTAAGCTTGAAAAATTATGTTAGAATTTTCAAACATGAAAGATTTTTTATTTAGTTTTATAACTATTTATAAAAAGTGTTTTTGTTTAAAAACTTTTGAAATTAGGCTAAAATGGCCAGCAGTGGGGTAACAGCAAAAATATTGCTAGCACCCAAAGTGTTAAAATCCTATACTCATTAAATTGGGGTTTTCTTGTAAGTTGTAATTTTTTTCCCCCCTTTTCCCCTCTGAATGGTATTTTTTGTGGTTTACTCTGGATTTCATGCCAAATCATGAAATTCCAGAGTGACAAAATTTTCTAGTCCCTACTTAATATGGCTTACACACTGTGAAGCTATTTTCCAAACATGTAAGGGGTAGTAGAGAAAGAAAGCCCATGCGTAAAGATGTAAGGGGTAGTAGTGAAAGAAAGCCAATGCGTAAATATGTAAGGGGCAGTAGAGAAAGAAAGCCTGTGCGTAAACATGTAAGGGGTAGTAGAGAAAGAAAGCTAGAGCGTAAACATATAAGGGGTAGTAGAGAAAGAAAGCCTGTGCGTAAACATGTAAGGGGTAGCAGAGAAAGAAAGCCCATGCGTTAACATGTAAGGTGTAGTAGAGAAAGAAAGCCAGTTCGTGAACATGTAAGGGGTAGTAGAGAAAGAAAGCCAGTGCGTAAATATGTAAGGGGTAGCAGAGAACTAAAGCCCATGCGTAAGCATGTACGTGATAGTAGAGAAAGAATGCCCGTGTGTAAACATGTCTGAAAGCATATTGTTGTGCATGAACATAAAAAACTTTTTTTTGCAGTAACTTCACTATGCCCTATTCTAAGTTTTTATTAGAAGAAATATTAACATTTTTGTGATGTTTAATTTTTATCGTAAATCAGTTTCACAAAATAAATAATTTACTAACACAAGGCGTGTTCGAAATGGTTTATTTGGGGATTTAGGGTTTAGGAATTTAGGGTGTATGGTTTCGAACGTCAAAGATTAGCGCTGCATGTGGCAGAATCGGAAACTATAGGTTTGATGTAGTTTCGATGTTGTTTTGTTACCTCTTTCGTATCCAGGTTTACGAAAAGTCACTTCTTTGCCCGGGTAGAGTAAAATTTTAACTCGTTACGTTTACAAACTGATACGTCCGAGGGACGAATGTTTGGTTTAATAAGTGAATCTAGTTATTTGCTCACATTTATTTATCACAAACAAACTAATTTGCTACGATATAGCAAATTTTGGTGTTTAACTTTCTCCAACAGATTAGTTTTTGTAAAAAAATACTGTTGTATATAAATTATACCTTTACCGCACACAGACATTATAAAATAACGACTTCTTTCACTTATTCTATCCTTTCAATAAAAATATAATTAAAAAAAACGTTAATAGCAATTTTTTACTAGGTAGGAAAATTATTTTTTAATATAAACATGTATTATAATTGTTTATACACAAAAATACTATCGCGATGTTTTGTTCTATAGTTATATAATGCTTGTCCTAGATGGTTATTAATAGTTTCGTTTGAAATACGGGACCATAACGCTTGAATCAACGACAGCAGACGACTTTACGGACCTATTTGGGGATTTAGTGTGCTACTCTACCTCAGTAAATTTCAACCCTAAATCCCCAAATTTTTAGGCCCTAAAATTGGTCACGTGGTCGATTTAGGTACCTAAATGGCAGTCTTCTAGCGGATTCGAACACGGCTACAATGGGTAACATTTGCATTTTTTCCTGGTGGCAGTTTTTCAAACATTATAGTATCAATATTGTAGGGGTGTGCAAATACTTAAAATTTCGAATATTTTTCGAGTGCTAAATCTGTATTATTCGAATTCGGAAAACAAATACCAGATTCCCGATTTTCAAAGTATTCTGGCAATTTCGAATAGTGAATTTTAAACAATTTCTTGAAATAATCTGTTGAATAACACAATTATTTCTACTTACAAGCATATCATAATTAAACTGATTTTACTGCTTTAGCAGATACTTAAAGGTTAAAATGAATACACGGAAAATAATTGACGTTCACAGATATTATCAACATTCGATAAATCAAATACTTACATTTCATGTGGGGAATCACATTTGTGGTCATAGATAAACAAACAAAAACATCGAGCAGACACTTGATTATCATCGTATACTTTGCTCTCGAAGCGTAGCGATATGCACTAACGGAACATCTCGATATAGACAAGATGGCGGCGGTGACGGAAGCGGCAGCGAAAGTTTGACGTCTACCTGGTTACTGTGCATACATTTATGAAATTGTGTTTAACGCTGTTTATTTACATAAAATGTTAGATGCGGAAAAGTTAATAATTCTTGGTTTCATTAAGTAATAAAACTAAAAGTATTGTGGACACTTACTGGTGTCGCAACGAGTGGGTTCACGAATTAAAATGGCTAAAATGTGAGGAACCATCATTTTCATGTGTTGGTGTAGTCTGCAACTCCGAATTAAACGTTGACTAAAGTGTGGAACCAAGGTGTTCATTGGGATAAAATTATGACCGTTCATGCTTGATTTTTACGCACCGCAAATATTGTGACCTGTTGAACATTTTTTTAAGTAAACTATGCCATGATATGAAATAGTTAATGTGAGTGGCCTATGGGTAAACATTTTTTTTTATTACTTATATTTTTAGTTGTTAATATGATTAGCCGGTTGAACATGTCCAGATTTTTTATAAAATTATTCTGCAAATGTTTCGAAATGTGAAACACGTAGGAAGTTTCATTGTTTTTTTATCAAAATTAGTTAGAAGAGTTGACGCAGGTGTGGCAGGTAGTCTGTCGGCGAGGGTGCAGTGGTCGGGCGGCAGGATGCTTACTCTGGAAGACCAAGCTGCCTCCAGGACGACATCCGCCATCTCCCTCGCCTGACTCTCCCCACCTTGCAGTGATGTGCAGTGTGGGAAACTTGTGCTGCACTGGAGGCTGAATCCTAACAGCAGGTTAGGCTGAAGTTGCAACAATGGGGTTGTTGATCTCCCGGACGGGAGAGCACGCAGGTGCCGAGGTTGGGAGTTGCATCGGAGGGTTGACACTGGGTGAAGTTTGGGTTGAGACGGGAGCTGGGCTGATGAAAGGGGTGAGAAGGTAATCGGATCTACCTGGCGACTGCAATGCCAGTCGAACAATGGTGTGACCATTGAGTGGGGTGCCACAACGTGCAGTGGTGGATACTTCCTTCTGGATCCAGTACACCCCTGTCTCAGGATCCATAACCTCTAGTGCCCTCTGAATAAGTTTGATGAACTCCTGCGTGGCCCTCAACTTCCCACCTGATCTCTGAGGAATAACCTGACTGTGGCTCGGATAAGTGAAGAAGCAGTACAGTTAGGTATGAAGATGGTATCCATAATCCTCTAGGATCGCCGATATGGCGTGAAAAGCCTAGAGACGGCAGAACTATTGTTGGCACTGGGCAGGTGAACTTAAAGAGGAGCGCTGGAAGTGCACCTCAGCATGTCCTTAAGCCTTTACAACTCTCCCAGTCAAGTCAAAACCTGTCACTTCTTGGGAGGTGTACAGTGAGACTATGCAACCTCCAGAGAGTGTTAAGGTAAAGCCTGGGAGGCGCACAGCTTACGCCTCCTCCCAGTTGTAGGAATTACTTAAAATGGACAGCAAACGAAACTCCCGAGCGATCCTAAAGGATGCAGAGTTGCAGGGGTCTGAAGTGGAGTGAAAGGTATCCGAGTTTGCTTACAATGTGTAGGAAAGGTAGAGTAAGTAGGAGGAGAAAAGCTTTGGTAACTGCGTGGTTTATAGGCAATAGCCAACAATGGAAGTAGAAATACCCTGTGCCTAAAAGCCTGAAGGGCGTGTAGGAATGAGGGCGGAAGAGCACTAGTTCCCGTGGGAAGAGTCGTTGATGTAGGTCATGAGGGGGCACTTCTGGAATGAGTTGGGTGGTTGCTGGTCTTCCAAGTCTGGAACTGTAAGCATGTTGCAGCTGATCTGCAACTGATTGGCGAAGGAATCACAAACTGGATGAGTTGCAAGGAAATCGCGAACTGAGTTTCAGTAACTCGTGCTCCCTCTTTTATACTCTCTTCAGAACGGTTTGCTGTGATTTTCCTGCCACTCGCCTAACGAGAGACGGCGCGAACGCCAGGTGTGGTTCCTCCCTCTCCTATTGTCTTCCCTGCATGGCAGGTGGCGTGCTTACAGCATTGTTGGCGAAATAGCTAGAGAAGAATTAAGAATGTTTTTAAATATGCTTGGCATCAGGGTAGAGTGCACTGACGTGTGCGGGAGTAATTATGTTTGACGGGATTAATGTAAGGTGCAGGAATATGAAACAGCCAGGATAAGACGGCGGCTTCAGAGCACTGGACGGTGTGAGCATGCGTCACAGTGATCAGTCTGTAAACAGTAACATTACATTGTTTCCTGCATACAAAGATCTAATTTTTCATACTATGGTAATAATTTGCTACATATTTTATTATAAAATATGTGTAACAAGATGCTTCTAAAAATATTACAGAATGATACTACTTTTTTTTTAATCTCTATACATGTAAGCAAAAATTAATCTGAATCAGCTGCGACATCTGTAGTTAGCACTTGTTAACAAAATAATTTTTGTACTTTCTCATAAACATAATAAAAGAAGAAGATTTAAGAAGAAAAAGCAAAATATTTATGTAAGAACGGGTACAAAGTAGGCCTAGCAAAAACATGTATTTTAAGAATGTTCAAGGTTATCAAGTAAAAATTGCTAAATTTTGATGCTTTTATTAATAAAGATAAGTGGATTTCTATATCTCCTTATAAATGCAAGATTACGCACTGGAAAATGTATACCTAATTTAAAGAAACACTATTTGAATAATAATCTAAAATTTTTCGAAAAAATTTATATACATTCAGAAACTGTTGGAAACCCTGAAACCACTATTCACACATGAAGGATATTCTGTGGTACTTATATTAGAAGTGGATGATGATGTTACCCCAACACTAGTGCGAGAAGAGGAAATATCATCGTTCCTACTTTGTCATAATTATTTGGGGCATAATTTAGAAAAGACTGTACGCTAGGTCTTCAACAAATTCATCAGAAATATATACAGTGGTCCCTAGGTGTCTGTGTTGGGGGCAGGGGGAGGAGTTTGGGCAGATGCTTGGCTCTGAAAAGAAAACTGTTACTACAGGGTGGCCACTCATCGGGAAATCCTGGAAAACAGGGAATTATGCGTGAATTATGACCACTGGGAAAATTCCTTGAATTCTGCTTGGATTTTGGCTGTCTCCGATGAAAAAACAGCAGTGCCAAAATGTTTTCGAAAATTACCATATTCATGTGAGAGTTACAGTACACTCGGAATGCTTTTGTCGTAAAATCACATTTATTATCATGTATTCAGGAAAAAGCATGCTGTTTGGTGCTGCTTACGATAAAAGTCAATGAGAGTCAAATCCCAAAACGGTCAGATAATCATACGAAAATTACCATACATTTTATAGAGTTCCGGGTATGTTGTCACACACCAAGAAGTGTAACTGTAAAAATTAAAATTGTTTTACAAATTTAAAAAATGTTTTAACTATGCGCAGGGTTTTTTGTAGGGCTATTTTTTAATAGCTTGAATCAGTCTAAGGTTGTTTTTTACAAGTGACGTAAAACCAAAACGGCAGTTGCATTTCGAGCCTTCTTTTGTTTCAGGCCTCCATCTTAAAAAATTTGTTGGCGTCAGCCATGTTTCAGTATAACGAATGCCTTGTGTTACGTTTTATGGTTATGTGAAATGACTGGAGAACGCAATAATTTTAGTTCGGATGTTGATGTGGAAAAGGTGTTTTGTTACATTATCGTTTCTTCATGATCTTTATTTGGGCACCACTGATATTATTGTTGCGTTGTGTACTATTACGTGCTTAACCTGTTTAAAAATGCTGCATAATTTATTTTTAAGTTGCTGGAGATGATAAAAAGATGAAATAATTTACGTAGCTACACAGGAAATACGTAAATTTTTGTACGAGGTAAGTGAAGTTATTTTGATAATTATCACACAGTATTTTGCTTGTATGTTTTTGCAGGCATATTAAAAGACTAAAATTTCATGTAATTGTTTGTAACATCATGGCCGTGTCCAAATTCGCAGCAATGTAAACAGTAACGAAGGAAATAAAATGTCTTAGCCTACATAGTTTAACAAATTTTGATATTAATGTAATTAATAAATAAAACTAAATAAAAAAATATTGTTCTTAAATTTGTAATTAGCTTGTAGTTTTGTATTTTGATGCTAGAAGAATTGCCTTTTGAATTTTCTTTAGTTATTACTGGGATTATATAGACTTAAAATTTTACTATTATGTCTGTGGGAGTGAATAGCCTCACTTTTAAAATATAATTATTAACTTTGAAATACATATATCTGTGTGAAAGTTAAATTGACAAATTTTCTGTTTTTTTTTTTTTTATTTATTTATTTATTTATTTATTTATTGGCCTTCCTCACACTTAGACATTTCTAAACCTTCTTATAATCATCACTTGATTTCAGTAGGCCTAATGGTGTGCTATGTCATGTTTTGCAGGTACTTAAGATGTCTGTGTCAAAAGTAAAATATCACCATGGAATGACAATTTTTCAAAAGCGTTAGCTCAGTGATCCAGATTAGAAGCGCTGGGTTCAGGAAGTGCCAGATGATAGATATTCTGCTAGATGTTGGTACTAGTTTGAAATTTCACGTAGACCCCAGGTGGAGCAGTCATTGGTTGTCAGGTCGGTGAGACAGTGGAATGTTTTGCAGGAAGACTTGATACTGAACTGAAGTTATCTCCATCCTAGGCTCTATCTGGTCCCAGAGCGACAAGCTGCTTGGAACAAAGACATTGTGTCCTGGTGCTCTGATATCAGTAAGCAGCATGGGTCGACAGACTTTCATGAGTCATATGGGTGGCGCGAAGCACAAGGAACGTGCAAAGACAATGAAAAATTCATTGGGAATAGATGTTTTTTTGGTACCTCCATCTGACCTTCCCAGTACATCAACATGTTTGGTAAGTAAACCTTCATCTTGCGATACTTCTATTTCTGAGAAAGTGTTGCATTGCTGTGCAGAGCCACTTGAAAATCAAGAAAAATTTGGAAGTTCACGTGGGTTAAAAAAAATTTGTGTTTGGCGAGGATGTAACCAAAGCTGAGATTCTATGGTGCCTTCAGTGTGTTTCATCACATAAGCCTATGAGAACTGCTGGTAACGACATTGTGTTTTGAAACTAATGTTTCCTGATAGTGAAATTGTTTCAAAATTGCAACTTCAGCGAACTAAAGTTAAATACACCATATTATTTGGACTTGCCCCCTTTCTTCAGAAAAAAGCTTGAAAGTATTCTGTTTAATTGACCATATTTTGTTATTGGTTTCGACGAATCACTGAACAAGGTGAGTCAGCGTCAACAAATGGACATAAATATGCACTATTGGGACTGTGAGAGAGATGAAGTAAGCACACGCTATTACTCCTCAGCATTTTTGAGAAGCTGTAGAGCCACTGATCTTCTGCAGTCTTTACTTGACACTCTACCTCCCCTCGATTTCTGGAAAATCTTGCAACTTTACGTGGATGGACCTAGGGTAAACCATAAACTATTGAATGATTTTAAGGCATTTGTGAAACAAGATACGGAAGAAAATCCTGCGATATTGGATCTTGGTAGCTGTGGACTTCATACTGTTGCGAGCCACGACTGTCTGGCTGGGCGGTGTAGTATGATACTGTGGTGGCGGAGCTAGGACACCCCTTTTCCCACCCACTCCTCGACGCCGTGGCTGTCGGGCAGGGCGGCGAAATACAATACAGTGGCGGCAGTCCTAAAAGACCTCCTCGGGTGCTGCATGGATTGTATTACTCCATGATAACCACCTGCACCCAGTATCGGGTAACCGAGGGAAAATATCATGATCTGGAATGATCCTGTTCCCTCTTTATCTCTCGGAGTGGTGCTTGACTTTGAGACAACATCTTTCCAGATGGTTGGAGAACAGAGACCTGCCGAGATAATTCGAGAAGTAGGGGTGGGTGTGTAAGGGGAAGCTACAGCAGGAGCCAGAGAGTTTTGGCTGGCAGGTGCCTGGTGCGATCTCAAGCGATAGTTACAAGTATTGGATTGCGACAACTGTTCAAGGGTGTCCAGCAAGTGGGACCGCAGCAAGTAGTAGGAAGAAGGTGTTTCTAGGCCAGAAAGATTTTTCGGTATTATTTCATTGGGTCCACCATTGTGAGTGACTAGTAACCTTTCCATGTACAGAGAACTTCTTTAGATGAATTTTTTTTTTATCCTTTATGTGAATAGTAGTAATTTGTTTTGTTTGACATTTACTGTATAAATCATTATAGACATAGGTTTTTTTGTATATACAGTTGTAAATAAACTAGGTTAGCTTTATTTTATTCATTTTATCAAAGACCTCCACCCCAAACGTACCTAGCCCGCAACTTGTAACACTAGTGTCAGAAGTGGGATGGAGGCAATTATGTAAAATTTAATCAAATGTTTTAAATGGTGTTAAAATTAAGTGTAGATGGTTAGATATTTAATCAAACTTGTTAATTTTTAGTAGGTAGGAAATTTTAGGTTATAAGTTTATGTTTGCAAGAAAAATGGCTAGTGAGTTAGAGGGTTTGCGAGCACTAATAGAGGGACTGAGTAGCCAAATAGCTAACCAAATGAGTGGTGTAAATACAAAAATTGAGGGTGTTAATGAGAATGTAGATAAGAAAATAGACAGTGTTAATGAGAATGTAGACAAGGAAGTAGACAGTGTTAATGAGAATGTAGACAGGAAGATAGACAGTGTTAATGAGAATGTTGACAAGAAGATAGAGGGAATAAGTGAGTTAGTGCACACTAAAATAGAGTACGTGGACAAGAAAATTGAAAGTGTTTCTCGAGTGGTGGACCTAAAAATTGACAATGTCAGTGAATTGGTGGACCATAGGATTGACAGTGTTAATGAAAATGTCGAAAAGAAAATCGGAAGCGTGAAAGACGACCTGCAGAAAGAGGTGAGTGTCTTAAGGACGGAATGGGAGAAATTTCTACAGCGACAGGCAGGTGGTCAGCCATCGGTGTGTCGGGATAGTGGCTCGACGAAGCCAGAGCTGAGACATCAGGGTAACGGCGGGAGGTACTTTGCGATGTCAGGATCGTCGGTAGGACTACCACAGAACGTAAATACAGCTGTGGTTGCCATGCCTGGGATTGGAAAGGGGGTTACAATCAAGCCTGCCCCTTATGATGGCCAAACCCCATGGCGTGAATATCAGCACCAATATGAGATTGTTGCAACCCTGAATGGTTGGACAGAAGAGCAACGTGCCTACTACCTGGCAGCAGTGTTGAGGGGCCCTGCACTCAGTATACTTCAGTCTTCGCCTGAACGACATCGCCTGAAGTATTCTATGTTAGTCTCTGCCTTGGAGTTGCGCTTCGGGGACCACTATTTACGACATGACCACCATGCCCAACTTCGAAGCCGTAGTCAGCGACCTGGGGAGTCACTCCAAGAACTTTGGCAAGACATTGTAAGACTAGCCCATCTGTCACTAGAAGGGTGTCCAGAGGAGGCGCGAGATGTGCTTGCATTGGGTTCTTTGTTGATGCCATTGCAGACTTGGAGGTGCGACAAGCAGTACGCCTGGCAGCACCTCGTACCATGCAAGATGCTGTAGCGCGTGCACTGGAAGTCGAGTCAGCAAGGCAGATACCAGCGAATCGGCGTGTGGTGCAAGCAGCGAAAGTAACAAGTGAAGAAGAGGGGAACAGCATCGAGAATACCCTGAAGGAAATGAAGACAGCAATCAGCATTATTTCCAGCAGAGTTGGTGCTTTGGAACACCACCCCCGACCCGGAAAGCGACCAGAGTGCTGGGAGTGTGGACGACCTGGGCACCTGAGAGCCCAGTGCCGACAGTATCAGCGAAGAAACCAGGGCCGAGAGCCAGTTGAGACAAACCAATCAGTTCAAAATTCGGGAAACATGTAAACACCGGTCTTGAGGGGCGAAGGTTGGTGATTGCTGGAGGTAAGGCCCCACAACTCCTTCGTGTACGTTCGATGAAACAGGAAGTTGATGCATTGCTGGTAGAGGTCAGCCTGGATGATGTACCCTGTCAGATGGTTGTAGATACAGGGGCGACCATTACTGTCGTCAGAACAGACATCATTAGGCCTTTCCCCCAGCAATCACATGATCAAAGTACTGGAGTGTGCATGTTAACCACTGTAACTGGTCAAACAACACCAGTGAAAGGGAAGAAGTGTGTGCAACTAAAATTGGGTGAACTGGAGTTAGAACATGAAGTCTACATAGCGGATATTGCAGATGCATGTTCACTGGGACAAGATGTTCTGCAGAAACAAGGATGCTGCATTGACACTCGATTGGGGGGTCTTGTAGGTAGGTGAAACCGAGTTGGTACTGATACCACGACCAGAATTAACATCACCAGTCAGCTGCCGTGTAGTTCGTTGTCAGGCCACTGTGTTGCCCGCTTCTAGCGAAATTGTGATACCAGGGCGCTGTATAGGACAGTTTGTAAGGCGCCTAGGATTAATCGAGCCTATGAGAAGAGGGAGTAACCTCCCTGATGGAGTACTTATAGCCAGGACTTTGGTTTCATCAAGATCAAATAATTTTCCTGTTAGAATGATGAACTTCACTGACAAGGCAATTCGTCTTGAAGAGGGGGCAACGATTGGCTTGTGTAAGCTGGTTTCCCAGATAAACACCATTGAGTCTAAGGTCTTAAGGGAGGATCTTGTGAAGCATACTCTGCCAGAACCACTTACAGAACTTCTGAAGAGGCCAAAGGAAAACCTGGACTGGAGACAAGAGAATGCTGTTGCAGAACTCTTAATAAAGAGTCAAAATGCTTTTTCATGTGGTTCACTTGATCTTGGTAGGACATCTGTGGCATGTCACCATATTAATACAGGTGATGCTAGACCTATCAAGCAACCTCCTAGACGTCTACCTCTTGCTTCACATGAGGTTGTTGATGACATTCTGAAGGAAATGAAGAATCTGGATGTGATAGAGCCATTGAACAGCCCCTGGTCATCTCCGGTTGTGTCGGTTAAGAAAGATGGTTCAACAAGATTTTGTGTAGATTACTGGCGGCTGAATGATGTGACCAGGAAAGACTCCTACCCGCTTCCTCAGATAGATGACACTCTGCATAGCCTGGCTTGATCCCAGTGATTCTCAACCTTGGACTTGAAAAGCGGTTACTGGCAATGTGAAGTGGCCCCGAAAGATAGAGAGAAGACTGCCTTTTCTGTACAAGGGAAAGGAACTTGGCAATTCAGGGTCATGCCTTTTGGACTGTGCAATACTCCAGCAACATTTGAACAACTGATGGAAGAGTACTACCTTTAGATATTTGTCAGGTTTATTTAGATGACATTGTGGTTACAGGGAAAACATTTGATGAACACCTAACACGTCTTGATTCAGTGCTCCAGAGGATACCAGCAGCTAATTTGAAGCTACAGTTCCCAAAAAGTGTAATTTGCTCCAAAGGAAAGTGAAATTTTTGGGACATGTAGTGTCGGCTGAAGGGATAGAAACAGATCCAGAGAAGACAAAAGCAATTAGAGATTGGCCACATCCAACTGATCGGACTCAAGTAAGGAGTTTCCTTGGGCTGTGTGCTTACTATCTGTGTTTTGTGCATGGATTCGCCACAATAGCAAAGCCATTACATGAATTGACTGAGACTAAAAGAAGATTTTTCTGGACCCCCTATTGTGAATCCTCATTCAGAAAATTAAAAGAAATTTTGGTTTCACCTCCTGTCCTAGGTTATCGTAGTAGTGATGGACAGTTCATTTTAGACACTGATGTGAGCGATGTGGGGATTGGTGTTGTGTTGTCACAGATCCAGGATGGAAAAGAGAGGCCATTAGAGTATTTCAACAAAGTGTTACATAAGCCTGAAAGAAATTACTGTGTAACTCGCAGGGAGCTCGTGGCAATGGTCAAGTCTATGTCACATTTTCAACATTACTTATATGGAAGGCATTTTATTCTACGAACAGATCATGCATCATTATGTTGGTTACTGAACTTCAAAAACCCAGAAGGACAGATAGCTAGGTGGATGCAGCACCTTCATGAGTACGATTTTGAAATACAGCACAGACCTGGGCGCTTACACAACAATGCTGATGCACTGTCCAGGAGGCCATGCGAGCCAATGTGTTTACATTGTGATCGCCAAGAAGGGAAGGCTGGGAAGACACCAACTGCTCGGATAACAAGAATCCAAGAGTTCACAACTGGCAATGAACCTTCTCCATGGAGCAATGAAAAGATTGGCGAAGATCAGAGAAAGGACCCTGCTCTTGGGCCAATACTGGAATGGAAGGAAAAAGGCCAGCGCCCAGAGTGGGCAAATTTATCTGATCAAAGTACTTCAACTAAGGCATACTGGGCACAGTGGAATTCTCTATCTCTGAGAAATGGTGTCCTGTACCGGAACTGGGAAAGTGCAGATGGCAATGAAACATGCCTACAGCTGGTACTCCCAGACATTAGAGTTTCAGAGGTGCTGAAGGAACTTCATAGCTCAGCAGCTAGAGGACATTTTGGAGTTAATAAGACTCTCAACAAAATTAGATTGCGATACTATTGGCTACGTTGCAGGGATGATGTCGAGAGGTGGTGCAAAACATGTGATGCTTGTACAGCAAGAAAGGGCCCAAGAACTAGAGGGCGTGGTAATCTTCAGAAGTACATTGTTGGAGCCCCATTCGAGAGGATGGCAGTAGATATTTTGGGTCCCTTGCCAGTGACTGAGAAGAAGAATCAGTACCTATTGGTGGTGCAAGACTACTTCATCAAGAGGCCTGAAGTCATACCAATACCTAACCAAGAAGCTAGCATAGTGGCAGATGCTTTAGTGGAACATGTATTCTCAAGGTTTGGAGTGCCCTTCGAACTTCACTCCGACCAGGGTCACAACTTTGAAGCCAAATTATTCCAGGAAGTGACCAAAATTCTGGGAATGAAGAAGACACAGACTACTCCTTTGCATCCTCAGTCGGATGGGATGGTCGAGCGATTAAATCGTACCTTAGAACAGTATCTGTCAATTTTTGTAGCCGACAATCAAAAGGACTGGGACTCCAAGGTGCCCCTTTTTCACCTTGCATATCGGTCAGCTGTCCATGAAGCCACAAGGGTAACACCTTCGAAGATGCTGTTAGGGCGAGAGCTTCGTCTTCCAAGTGATCTACTGTTCTGGAGGCCAGCAGAAGAAGAACAGCCTGCTTCACCGATGGTGTATGCTGACGAACTGCGTCGCGAATTGAGCACAGTCCATGACTTCGCTCGGCAACATTTAAGAGTCAACAGCGACCTGATGAAAACGAGATATGATCGGAGGGGACCTGAAAAGACGTTTCAAGAAGCACAGCTGGTGTGGCTGTATAACCCACAACGACGGAAAAGATACTGTCCAAAACTACAGAAATGCTGGAAAGGCCCTTACCAGATTGCCAAGAAGATAAATGATGTAGTCTTACGGATAGTTCACAAGGGCTCTCGGACAAGAAAACCGAAGGTTGTGCATATTGACAGACTGGCTCTCTATGATGGACCAGAGTCTGTTGTGTCTGCTCGGGACGAACAGACTTGAGGAGAGGGCAGTGTTGCGAGCCACGACTGTCTGGCTGGGCGGTGTACTATGATACTGTGGTGGCGGAGCTGGGACACCCGTCTTCCCACCCACTCCTCGGCCCCGTGGCTGTCGGGCAGGGGGCCAAAATACAATACAGTGGCGGCAGTCCTAAAAGACCTCCTTGTGTGCTGCATGGATTGTATTACTCCATGATAACCACCTGCACCCAGTATCGGGTAACCGAGGGAAAATATCATGATCTGGAATGATCGTGTTCCCTCCTTATCTCTCGGGGTGGTGCTTGACTTTGAGGCAACATCTTTCCAGGTGGTTGGAGAACAGAGACCTGCCGAGATAATTCGAGAAGTAGGGGTGGGTATGTAAGGGGGAGCTACAGCAGGAGCCAGAGAGTTTTGGCTGGCAGGTGCCTGGTGCGATCTCAAGTGATAGTGACAAGTATTGGATTGCGACGACTGTTCGAGGGTGTCCAGCAAGTGGGACCGCAGCAAGTAGTAGGAAGAAGGTGTTTCTAGGCCAGAAAGATTCTTCGGTACTATTTCATTGGGTCCACCATTGTGAGTAACTAGTAACCTTTCCATACACAGAGAACTTATTTAGATGAATTTTTTTTATCCTTTATGTGAATAGTAGTAATTTGTTCTGTTTGACATTTACTGTATAAATCATTATAGACATAAGTTATTTTTTTTTGTATATACAGTTGTAAATAAACTAGGTTAGCTTTATTTTCTTTATTTTATCAAAGACCTCCACCCCAAACGTACCTAACCCGCAACTTGTAACAATACTTTGCATAATGCGGTCAAAGTTGGGATGCTAGCAATTGGATGGAACGTTGTTACATTCTTGAGAACACTTTACAATGTTTTTAAAGATGTGCCTGCTTGTCGTGCTCTCTACATATCTTGCACTAGAAGTGAGAGGTTCCCTTTGAAATTTTGCCATGTTCGCTGGTTGGCAAATGCTGATGTTGCTCAAAGAGCACTAGACATGCTTCCTCATCTACGTACATTTGTAAGTGAAGTGGAGAAATTTTAGACTAAGCAAATGTCTGCAAAGATCCACTTATAGGCCCGAAACAAGCTTTCTTCAAAACAATTGCTTGTGAAGTTGAACTGTTCTTCAAGAGTTTCAGTTGGACTGGCCTCTGGGACCATTTTTGAACACTGCCCTCAACTCAGTGGTGAGTATTGTTATGAAACGCTTTGTGAAGCCAGAATTAGTGGCGGCTACTGTCAGTGTAGATAATGTTGAAAATCTTCGGAGTTTCAAGACTATTGAATAGGATTTGCTACCAAACAGGAAATGGAAAAATGCAAACGCCTCAAAGACTTGCAGATTTTGGAGTTCAGAAGTGATTGTAGGAAAGTTCTTCAGAAATTTGTTGAGAAAGTAATGGAAAAGTCTCTAAAATACAAGCTGACAAAAAACGTTTCCTGCATGGATCCATCTGTAGCTCTGAAGAGTGACACTGCACAGTTATATTTAAGTAATCTTCTAGAAATGCTAGTCAACAAAAACTGGCTGAATGGGACCACTGCTGAGGCTAAAAATGAATACAACAAGATTTGCACAAGTGCTTTTGTGCAGCAAAAAACATTCAACCGGCAAACAGATCACCTCGATCACTTTTGGATGCAGCTGCTGAATAATGCCAACGAAAGATGTGACGGAATGAAGTAAGTTATTCAGTTGGTTTTAATTTTGTCACACGGAAACGCAAACGTGGAAAGGGGTTTTTCAGTTAATTCTGACTGTCTTGTGGAAAACATGATATAAGAAACTCTGGTTGCTCACAGGCAGATTTTCGACGCAGTTGCTGGTGGGATTGTAAATGTTGATATAACCAAAAATATGATCCATTCAGTATGGAATGCCAGTTCCCAGTACAAAGAGGCGCTGGAAGAAAAGAAGAAAAATAAAAACTTGAAAGAACATGAGGAAACTAAGAGAAAAATGAACATTTCTGCCATAAAAGAACTTCAAGCCAAAAACTTGAAATTAATGGAAGAAGCTTTAAAGGAATCTGAGCTTATTGACTCTAAAATTAAAGCTGACAAGAACTGAATGAAGATTGCTATGTTTCTGTAGGTGTTTAAGAGTAACTTAGTCACATTGTATAAACAGTCTATTAACTCACCATTTTTTTTTTTTACATGAAATCAACTCTTTTCAGCTCCACAGCATTTGATTTGATGGTGCTTTTGTTACATAATGTGCAGTGGATTAAATTTTCAAATATCAACAATAACAGGTCATTGAAAGGTATGTGTGTTTATGTACTTACATTTTTGTGAAGTGTGTGTGTGTATCTTGTTTGCAGTGTTAAAAAAATGTGAGCCACTTTTTCAAGGTTATGTTACAAATTATTAGTGTTTGAATGTTTCAGTAGCTAAATAATGAAATAACTGTGAATATAAAACCTTGTTTTGTGCATAACGCAGTAATAGAGAGTAAAGGGTTTTCATTACGGTCATAATACGCAAAATTATTACATGCGCACCCAAACCTTGAATTTTTTTAGTAAAAACTTGAAAACCTGGAAAAACCCTTGAATTTGAAATTGCTTGATGAGTGGCCATCCTGTACTATAGGTCATTCGGGAGAAAGTGAGCACTTAATATTTAACTTTTAAAAAACTAGCAGTTGTTGCATTGAATTCAACCATTGTTGCCTTACTGCTTGAAATGGTTGCAGTGAATAGTGAAATATAGTTCTGTGTATTTTCCTATTTTAATACAACAATACTAAAATATAATCAACTGAAATCTACATACGTGTATTTTTACGACTAATAATTTTTTTTTATTAAACCATATAGGTTCCTGCTGACTGCACAATATACTGTATTTTACACACGCAAACACCAAGTGACATCTCCAGAGGTTTAAACGTTTCCCATCGTTAGCCGTTTCGTGCAGAAAGATACGAATTGGCTGAAAATATAAATTAGCAGGGGTTCTGAATTGCCTATATCGGTGTCCTGTTGTTTTTAAACTAAAGAAAAGCCAAATTTCGGTTCTATACCAAATTTTTAGGTTCATTCAAAATTAATGTAAGAATTATATCCTAAATTAAAGTTTTATATTATGTACAATAATACAGTATTGTACATAATCACTTATTTCAAACAGAAATAAAATACCTACTTAGAAATTGAATACGTTTGAAATTATAATTAATGCACATGAAATACTAATTATAATAATTGTAAAGTTAACAAGTACATCAGAGTTATTAAACAACACCTTTATTATTGTTGTAAGCTAACAGTAAACGGAAAAAAAAGGAAAATGGTGAGGGGGAGAAGGGTAAGAGCGAGAATTGGCAGTACTGAAAGATGCACTCTTCAAAAATTCTAAAATAATGAAAATTAATTTTTAAAAAATATTGTAGTGTTATGCTGTTGTGTTTAATCAAGTAGGAGAGTTCTTTAAAGGTAATATTAAAAAATTTAATATAAGTTTGTAAGTTCTTGATTAAAAAAATTTTTTATCTAATCTTTTATTTTTTTTTTATGGTTTCTGTAAATTACTTTTTTTTTTTTTTTTTTTCTTCCCAAATAATATCAACAAAAATTTTAAAATAACATAACATATTGTGTGCTCTTTGCATAAAGTTCATATCAATGAAAATAATAGTTTTCTCATATGTTGTATCGTTTAACAAATTTGTTGTAGTATAGGGCAACTGGGCATGTAAAAATAAAACTGATTTCCTCCAACAACACATCTTTACTCCACAAATGTTACATTCGAACTGAACGAACATTGCTTCAGTCAAAAACACAAACGATACACTTTGGCAGGATAGCCAACGTAAACAAAATAACCCAATTCACTGTATTGCCAACCTAAGACATTAAATATAACTGCTGTTCATACCAACATGACAAAATATGTTTTTCACACTCCAACACCCACCATTGAAAATATATTTCTTCATGAGTGTTCATACAGGTTAGCATACCATCAGTTTTTCAACGTCAAAGTATTTACCAAACATGGCACTAGCTTAACTCTAGATATATAACCCTATTTTCTTTAACAATGCTGTGTGTCTTGATTTTGACAAAGGTTTCGTTAAGATATCAGACAACATATCTTCACCACGCAAATGTTCAATAGAAATCACATTATTTTCGACATGCTGCCTTAGGAAATGAAATCTAATATCTATGTGTTTACTCTTATAACTAGTTATCTGATTTTTTGCTAGCTGAATAGCTCCTCTATTGTCACAAAATAATGTTAGTGAAATGTTTTCAAGTTCAGGGTTTGTTTCCTTTATTAGCTGCCTAAGCCACGAGGCTTCTTGGGCAGTAAAGGAAAGAGCAACGTATTCAGCCTCAGTTGTAGATAGCGCAACATTTTTCTGCTTCTTACTATACCAAGTAATCAATGCACCCTGGGATTTGAAAATACTTCCAGATATGGAATACCTGCCATTCAACTCATTCCCACAATCTGCATCGCTAAATCCAACTAGAGGATGGTTGGAATTTCTGAGAAACTTAAGTTTCAAATTTAGAGTTCCCTTGAGATATCGGAAAATCCTCTTCACAGCTATCCAATGACACTTTTTAGGGTTTTTGTTAAATCTACTCACTATACCCACAGCCAAGGAAATATCTGGTCTACAGATTTGAGCCAAATATAAAAGACTTCCTACTGCCTCCTGATAAGGTACACTATCTGGTAGAGTGTCTTCATCTTCATTCATCGTTATGCCTGTCTCCATTGGTGTCGCGACAGGTTTGCAGTCGCTCATGTTGAATCTCTGAAGAATCTTGTGTATGTAGTCAGTCTGGTCAATGGAGATTTCTTCAGTTGTCTGGTTAATGTTCATACCCAAACATTTCTTCACTGGACCAAGATCTTTCATCTTGAAATGTTCCTTCATCTTACACTTAGTCTCCTTCTTCAACACTTCATTGTCTGACATGATGAGCAAGTCATCTACATACATAGCAACAAAAACTTTTCCTTGGCTTGAGAATTTATGGAATACACATGGGGATCTGCTTGAGATTGCACAAAATGCATATCCTTGAGAACCACTGTCAACTTCTTATTCCAACATCTTCCTCCTTGTTTGAGTCCATACATATCATTTTTTAATAGCCACACTTTTCTTTCTTCTCCTGGTTTCACTAATTCTTGGGGAGGCTTAACATAGATAGTTTCATCTAAGTCACCATACAAGTACGCTGTTTTAACATCCATATGATCAATTTGCATCTCTTCTTTCACAGGTACTGTAAACAAATATCCGATAGATGAATACCGAACTACAGGTGAATAGGTTTCTTCATAATCTATTCCCTCTCCTTGGGAACAACCTTGTATGACTAGTCTTGCTTTATACTTCAATTGTCCACCATCAGTCAGTTCCCTTGTATTTAAAGACCCATTTTGTGTTCAAGACTTTCCTTCCTTCGACCCAATCTGCAAGTTCATAAGCCTCATTTTCAAGTAAAGAATTATGTTCTTCCTCCATAGCCTTCATCCATTCACATGCTTCTTGACCACTTAATGCTTCTTCTACTGTTTGAGGATCATCATATTGTGTCATAACTTGATCTGTGCCAGAAAAATATAAGGAATCTTCCTGCTTCTTACAAGGAGTCATAAGAGTCATCCTCCAGCATGTTGCAGACTTCTTATCCGCTGATACATCCATGGGTGAAAAACCACTAAATTCGTCTGTAATTGTTTCAGACTGATCGCTACCCTTTTGGGATAAAGCTTTTGCATTGGAGCGAAGCCACGAAATTCCTCTTGTTCATCACTTTCATCTAGAACTGGAGTCCCACCTGGTTGTAGGTCATAAGCCACTGTAGGTTGTTTTAACTCGGGTATCACCTTTTCTTGTGTAGATTTTCTTTCAAAGAAAACAACATCCCTACTGTATGTGATCTTCCTTGTTCTCGGGTCCAGCAATTTGTATGTACCCTTTCTTGTCTTCAGTATATCCAACAGAAATCATTTAGGTAGATTTTGGATCCCACTTCCTTCGTGTTTCTTTTGGAACATGGACTAATGCCTTGCTTCCTTTAAACACTCTAAGGTGAGATAAGTTGGGTTTCATGCCATACCATAACTCAAATGGTGTCCTGTTTCCTAATGGTCTTGAAGGACAACAGTTACTTAAGTACGCTACAGTTGAGACAGCTTCCGCCCAAAACCTCTTGTGAAGATCAACATCTAACAGCCATCGTTCTTGCTTTTTCTACTAGAGTGCGATTTTGCCTTTCTGCTCGGCCATTTTGCTGAGGAGAATATCTTATCGTCGTCTGGTGTTTTATGCCAGACCTCTTCAAAATTGACTTCAACTGTGAATTTAAATATTCCATCCAATTATCTGACCTTAGTTTTTTTATTTTGTAGCCACTCTGGTTTTCAACAAAATCCTTAAACATAACAAACGCTTCAGGTACTTCAGTTTTCTCTTGGAGAAAATAGACAAAACAATATCTGGAATAGTCATCAATAAATGTAAGGAAATACTTATTCCCACCAATGGAAACTTGTTCCATGGGGACACACAAGTCTGAATGAATTAACTCTAGGGGTCTTTTTGCACATTTGTTAGAGGCCTCAAAGGGTTTCCTGGCTTGTTTCCCTTGTACACATGTTTCACAAGTGTCATAACACTTTAAAGAACTTTTAATACCCAAAGTGACCTTGTTTATCACAGACATGCCATTCCTAATTAAATGCCCAATTCGTTGATGCCATAAAAAACCATTAACACTAGACAAATAACATTCTTCTGGTGGAGTATCCAATATAAAAATGCCCTTATCTAGAGACATTGTGGCTTTTCTTTCTCCATCTGCTCTAATGATCTGTCCCCCAGACTTACTAAATATGACTTTATGGCCACGTTCCACAATTTTGCTTATTGATAGCAAATTAACAGGCACTTCAGGTACATACACAACACTCTCTACTTTAACAGGTGTACTCTGTCTGTCAGTGGAGTTGTATACATCAATGTCTACATTTCCTATCACTGCACCCTTAAGACTTGAACTGTTTGCAGTAACTATTTCTGTGTTACATAGCACAACATTTTTTAAATGTTCATTACTGTTTATAATATGTGTGGAAGCACAAGAATCAACATACCACTGCCCCATTTTACTACCTAACCACTTAAGCACCTGGGCCCATAACCTGTTGTAGTATAGGGCAACTGGGCATGTAAAAATAAAACTGATTTGCTCCAACAACACATCTTTACTCCACTAATGTTACATTCGAACTGAACAAACATTGCTTCAGTCAAAAACACAAACGATACACTTTGGCAGGATAGCCAACGTAAACAAAATAACCCAATTCACTGTATTGCCAACCTAAGACATTAAATATAACTGCTTGTAGTACCAACATGACAATATATGTTTTTCACACTCCAACAAAATTGGTATTGAACTCATAATGTTCAAAATAAGATCTTTACTAAATATACTAAAGTCACAGCATAACAAGTTATACGTAAGTCGCAGTTACAAGTATGAGACAATAACAATGGGCAGATAGTTACCAAAGTACTAAATAAATAATCAGCTGACAAATGGATAACAACATCGGATAAAAAAAAATAATCCAACTTTTAATACTGGTTTTTACTCTTGTTTACTTTTAGTCACATTACCTTAGAAAGGTTTCAAACAAAACAATTATAAATGTCCATACCATCCTGAGATTGTGCTGCACTGCCTATCATCTGACACTTTTCTAACATGAACATGATCCTAAAATAGCTTAATTTAACCTACTTCACTACACGGGAGAGCATTGAAAGACACAGATGACTACATATTTGAAACGTAGTAAAAATAAATACTTATCTCAATTTTTTCTTCCTGCACGGCTAACGAAGCTGCCTGCATCCAACTTCCATATTCCAGTCACGTGTCACACACAGCAACTCCATGTTACCACCTCGCTTCTGAACAAAAGCACATTGCCAGGCTTCTTCTTCTCCTCGCATGACACACTCGAGCCTGTTGCGACAACACCCCTCTCTCTGCTCTCTATCTCTGCACACACAAACGTTGCGCAGCACTCCGGATGTTTACCATACTCATTGAGAACTGCTAAAGCCTGCGTTCGGATGTCCTAGATTCACACTGCCCAGGAAGGGTAGTCTAGGTGTGCTTGTTCCACTTGGACTCGGTAATTGTCAAATTGTGCAGATGTATCATGCATCTCACCTGGGTACTGCCCTAATCAGCTGGCAGAATGCACTCAACAAATAATATACTAACAGTATGCCAGTGACATGTTGCGCAAACTGACTTCTTGGTGCAAACCACACAAACATTGCGGGCGTAAGGCCCTAGAAACTTTATAAATTTTACCAATGTGAACTCATGTTAAAAAATTTAGAACTGGAAAACCACAGACTGTAAAGAAAAGGTGTATATCTTTAAATAACCAGTTGATACAAAAAATGTAAATTCCACATTTTTACAGTCTTGACAATATATCACCTAGTCATGGAAACGTATAAATACTATATGTGTTATAATATTGGAAGTCTAATACTAAATAATAATAATGTAATAACATTTTTAAAGTAATCAAAGATGAGATAATATTTGTAATTGTTGTGTGGTGAATGTAAATGCGGGGAAAGAGTACGTATTGCACACTAGCATCCACTCTAGTAGTACAACACGAGCTGCAGCACAATGCTATAATCTTCCCATAAATATGTGACAAACAATAGTGGGAAATACAGGGCGAGTAAAAATGAATATGTACCTCAGTTTTGAATTTTTTGCGTCATACCTTTATATAAAATTTTTCAATGTGACCACCATGAGCAGCACAAACCACATTGATGTTATACTCAAAACTCGTTCCACACTCATGCCAGCATGTTTGGTGTAATGGTGTGGATGGCATCCAGAGCCTCAGTGTGAGGGAGAAGGGTACGGCCTATGGTTTCAAATGTGCATCAGTAGATGGTACTGAGAGCTTCCTTCATTGAACTACAAGCACCTAGCTGTTAGAGACTACCTGAACGAGGTGTCGCCGCAAAGCTGGATTGGTCATGGAACACGCAGTGACCGGGCACTTCTTCACTGGCCCCCAAGGAGCCCAGATCTCATCTCGTGGGTACATAAAGGAGCTCGTGTTTACTCCACCATTGCCGCCTAACGTTGTCGAACTCAGAACAAGAATTACGGACACTGTGGTGGCCGAGTTGTGCTGTCACGTTTTCAGTTTATTTTGACGTATTCGATGTACTTTTTGGGCTTTATAGTGAAGAACATGTGCCAACTTGCTTAAATAAACTATCATGTAATAAATATAACAAATTATTTCATTTGTCATTTATATTATTTTTAAACACATTTCTAATGTTTTTTTTTTGTGGCGGGGGGGAGGAGGGATATGTTCAGCTCCATTCAGCTGTAGTTGAAATACGGAGCTGGGTCATTCTTACGAAAAGGGAGTGTTACAAATGCTAAATTTTACATATTTAAATTCTGTTATTTTAAGTTAAGATTAATTGTACAGGCTATCTACTGGATTGTAAAAATAAAAATTAGTGACTTTTTAAAATTTCTACTGGTGCCAGATTATGAACCTAGTCAAAGTGGTAAATTACATGTGAATAGTCTTCTACTCGAAAGCCTAAGAAAACCTGTAATAAAAACCTATTGTTTTATGAATATCACATAGTAAAATTTAAATGCATATACTTTAATGTGTAACCATTGTTATAAGTATAACAGCATGTTGGTAACAGAAAACATTTGTATTATAACATGCATATAAAACTCATTACGTAGACTTACTCGAAATGGATGCCAGAATCTTTTTGATTTGAGATTTCTCCACATTCTTTGGAGGGTTGAAAAAGTATTTACACTAGACCTATTTACACATCACTAACACACTGCATAGTTCAAAACAACAAAAATTATGAATAAGTTAACATGTTCTTCAACTTTTTATTCGCAATATCAGTTTCTTTTTTAAGTGTGGAATCTTCTTCCTCAGCCTCTTCTTTACTTCTAATTTTACAAGTGTTTCCGTGGTAGTTTTAAAGTTGCTAGCCTTGTTGGTTTCTTTTGTCTTATTTTGTTCAATGGCTACTTTTCACTTGAAACTTGCACACCGTAGTGCTTCCAGCATTCCACTCCATATATCTATTTTTTTTATCCCATCCATTGCCTGCACTGCTGAGTAATTGCTACATTGGGAAATAAGAGAGTGCTCATTCACATTTTCAACCAAACGCTCTTTGTTTACTGAAAATCCTCTCTCAACTTCGCTGTTGCCATGAAACAATGTAAAGATCATTGAGAAAAATGACAATAAAGGCTGGCTAGCTTTTACATTTTTCAGAATGTTGTGAAGGAAAGATGGACTCTTTCCTTTTGCATGTGTGAAAGGATGTAAAATGTCTTAATGTTTCTTGAACGGTGGGTTGTTTGTAGATGTCAAGATAATTTTTTTTTATGAGATTTACCTCAATGTTTGGGATATGATTTTTTAAGTGAATTCATCAAGGGCAATCGTGACATACCGCACCCTTAACGTGTCATTCATCAGGGTGGTAACAGGGAGGATAAACCGGGAAAAGTCAGGGATTTTCAGTGGCCTGCAAAATTAGGAAAACAACCTGGCCTCTACTTTCTATCCCGGAAAACGAGAGTGTGGCGGCCACCCAACCAGTAAATCGGGAAATGTGTGAAATAACCAAGATTTAAAAAAAAAAAATATGGAATACTTGGAATTAACCAGGAATTTTTCTGTTCATCGGGAATTTTCAATGTTTATTCGTGTTTTGTAACAGTTTTTCAATAAATAAGAATTTTGCGATCACGATAACTTAAGGTTGCTAAAAGGAAAATATTGAATGCTGGAGCGGCGGCCTGTTTACCAGCGCAACGATCAATATTTCTCCTAGCATGCATCTCACATGACAAATGAACACTACGCAACACGTTCAACAAATGAACGCTACATGTTTGCTCGCACGCGCTCCGCTAGCCAAGTGAAAATTAGTGATGGGAAGTATAGTTTATAATTGTTACACAGTATTTGTTTCTAACTATATCTTATTGTACCATCATGGATTACCAATATTCTGTTCTAACAAAATAACTTCAGAATACATGTCGAGATTCTATATTGTTAATCCAGTCCCCAAAACCTGTACTTACACATGTTAGGTGTGATTGTGAAGCCACCTTTTAATAATGATTCTACTACTATTCAAAAGAACTCTGTGCAGAAAATGTTTTATAAACATAACATACGCACGGCAACGTAACATTAGGCGTATTTTAGCGGTTGAATTGGTCCCATGCTGTTAGCAAGCGTTTGCCGAATCTGTTTACATTTACAAGAAATCGCTAAAATGCAATATTCAGTAAACATAAATGGCTACCACCATGGAGTTACGAAATTGTGTACTTGTTATTGTCTTATCAGGAATAGAATTGGACTGTGTAAAGGAAAAAACTTCTTCAAGAATACGTTAATTGGAAAATAGACTACTTTCACTATTTTTTTTTACATGTACAACATAATAAATTGTAGAAATAAATTTAATTGTGCACCAATATATGATGAAAAATTAATATTGCATCATTTTATTTTAAAATAACTTAAGTTTCGTCCATATTTCACATAAATACAGTTTGTATTGGTTTCAGATTTGTTCGAAACAAAACAGGAAATAAAAGTAAAGGTAAACATCCTGTGAACAAACCCTGTAACCGTCCTCCTGCCTCGGTTGCCAGAAACGTGCAAACACCCTAAGCCTGGTTGCAGCATGTTTGCAAACACCCTTGTAAACAGGAGCGCTAAAATGCTGTACCGCTACCAATTCAACCGCTAAAATACGCCAACTGTTAACTCAACCACGAAAATAAGTTGCACAGCAACAAAATACAGGTGGCATCGTGTCTGTCTTTTATCTTTAAAAATATGTTTAAGTTACTACTTTTTTTCAATCTTATATGTGTTCAGTTTACAAGTCGTGGCATTGTGGAACCTACACAAAACGAATGGCGCGGAACTGCTTCGTTTCTCGAACTATATAGTTCGACCAACGACGTGAACTGTTTTGTTCCTCGAACTATATAGTTCCACCGTTGTATATAGTTCCACCGACGCATATATTTCCACCGACCTACATTGTTCAACCGACCTATAGGATATAATACCCAGGAAGTTCACTGTGACGATACATGTCTTCGCGTTCTCCCCTCTCAGTCATTTTGACTAAAATGATGTGCCACTATTAACTGCCTATATTTTGTTTTAAAAAATAAATTTCACAGTAAAAGCATCTTGTTGGTAATGTGATAATACAAACGCCACATACACATATTGTGTAACAACTACATAGTCATCAACTTTGACTGTTGCTAGAGGTACTTGGGTCATGTTTTCTAGCTCAGATGCCGAAGAAGCACTTGCATCTTTGTAGACTTCGTGAAAACATACTTCACTTGGTGTACAAGCTGAGGAAGGTTAGTCAGGGAAAGCTCATTTTCATTTTAAATTCTAGGCCCACGCAAATAACATTTTAATTTTACTTCAACTTACAAGAAAATATAAAACCTCTTATCACATAAATTAATCAAGTACTGAAAGGTAAAAGTATGACTATTGCTACTGATATTAAACTAGTCAGTCAATATAGTAGTATGGCAATAAAGGATAGAGGTAAGCTGAGTGGTGCCAAGCCCATTGTATGGACATGACTTTATTCGCGGGCACTGTAGACAGTCAAGATGACGCATTTGCAAATTAGACAATCCCTTATTCCTTCATGTACACACGTTGTTCACTTGAAAGCTGGACTACATTTATGCAAATGTTTATTTTCAATAGTTTTTAGAATTTTGGTACCAGAAATATCCTTTACCATCTCATACAAAATCTGAAAATTGGGAATGTCTGTACATGTAGCTACAAGTCTATCTGCAGTTCTTTTAATACATCCTCCGATGCCATCCAGTGCATCTTTGCAGTGGCCTGCTTCAAAAAATTGTCAATTAATAGCCAGCCTCTGTCATGTTAAGCATATGTGCAAGAATCTTTCCTACCAGGTGGAACTTCTTATTGTTCCAGTACTGTGTAGTTGGTCCATCACTGACAAAATTGACTATTTTAAGGTGAGAAATATGTTTTTTAAGCTCATCAATAACAGGAAGCAAGTGTGCACATTTGGCTGGTGGATTATTGTGTAAATTTTCGAATAGTGTACAAAATGGCAATGGGTTTTATTTCTTGATATTCCTTTGGTAAAATATATGCCACAATGGTATGTAAAGAAACTTAAGGTTTTGATCCTCCTAAATGTGCTGCCTGAATTGCACTTGCCTATTTGCAGTTGAAATTCTCTTCAGAAATCAACATGTATCAATATTTTGTCAGTGGAAAGATTCTTCATTAAAATATCCAGAACATGATACTGATGTTTCATGTTAACTCTGTGCTTCAAAAATTTGCACAATGACTCATTCAATTAAACAACCAGGTGTGTCTTGTTGCATTCAATCTCTTGTTTTAATGTTTTGTGGTACATTTTCCCTTTCACTGTAGTACGACTCTTTTTACACTCCATTTTTGTAATGTACTTTCTGTTTCATCATACTCTTCAAACTGTACCATTTTCTCTTTACATTTTTGGCACTTCCTTCCTAGACAATCTTCACTCTAAGTTTCACATGTCATTGATCGAATAACATCCTATGGGGAACTTTGAACAATTATTTTCAAAGATTTGATTTTTTGTACAAACAGGGAAAAGTTTTCATGAACACAACACAAATAAGTTTCCCTGTTTTCTACAGCAAGAGGTACAATCCAAAAGTGCCTATATTTACACAGTACCGTAGATGAAATTGTATTATTGTGATATGTACTTATGAAACAGTGGTACACATTTTTTATGTTGTCATTTAATAGCCTTTTTTGCTTCTGTACTTCCAACTGTGTAATGGTATCTCTTAGTTTTGTCTGGTGCTAACTTGCTATTTTCATATTCTTCCAGGAATGATTTTACATGTTTTGTTTCTTCACATGTATTCATCTTGTACTGTTGCTTTATGATAGTTCATTGCCTATCCTGATATCAGAGTCTTTATTTTATCAATAAATCTGTACTTCATTATTATTGCTACAGAAATTTACGCCAGAAACTCACATTTATTCTTTTGTTGACACTCGTTTTTTGAAACCAGCTTTTATCTAATTTTGCATGACTGTACCGAAAATCAATTTTTTTTCTTATAACAGCTGTCTTGGTGTTTCTTCCTTAACTCCCATAGATGTATTTTCACTTCTGTGCTTCTGCTGTTGATCTGCAGATCCTTATCTATCTTATAATTTCTTCTCTAACGCTGCAATTTTTTTCTTTCTTTTCTTGCCTGTTTATTCCCCTTATTCTCTTTCCGTTCTCTGTCTGTTTATCATCAACTTTACGAGATCTACTCCTACTGTTATGGGTGCCTGTGGAAGTACCTCGACTAGGTGGCAGTGAATTAAAATTTTCAAACACCTGATTCATGGTTTTTACAGATGCTCAATATTTTCTACTTTTTTTCTCGATATGTTCTTCCCAAGTTCCTTCTAGCACAATCACTCGTTTCAATTTTATCAGTTTTTATTTTCTCATCTTCTACATCGAATCTTTCACATTCCTATAATTTTGATTCCTCATAAAAATTTGGATCACACTTAATTTTCTCCTTATATTTCCACATTCTTTCCTTAATTGTAGTCATGTTAGTTTTGCCCATTATGACCTAAAATAAACCATAAGAAACCAACCATAGTGCGTAAATTTATGAATTTGTGCCTTGAAACTACTTTTTTAGACAATGAACGGATGGTACACCAACTTCATAACCTTTTAATGAAATGCTGGTCAACACTAAGAATTGTTACTTCAGCTCACACATATCCCACTGAAACTTGATAAACATCAAATATGGCCACCTTTCAGCTGTTTCCATAGAGAAAGAAAGTTTGTACTTCTTACATATGGGATTGTTTGGAACTTTCACTGCGATATAACGGAAGATCCACTAAACCTTCTGACAAAGTTTAGACTAGTATCATATATATTAAGTTATAAAAGACAGAAAAAAATATTCATACATAGAAGAAATAACAGTGCAACACCACAGACGTGGTAGGATAGTTAAGTTTGTTGGCATTGTTTGTAATTACTGAAATAATAAGGAAAGGAGAACTAGCTGCGACATATAACGGAGGTCTACATGCATCCCTCCGTTCGCACTAGTAACACTGTAGGTTTTTCATGTTTTATGGGAATGCTGTATAAATGTTTTTTTTTATTTATATTTATTATATTTTTAATGTTCATACATACATATATATATATATATATATATATATATATATATATATATATGAAGGTGTTAATTTTAACTATATCTGTAGTAATTATTCAACTCAAGGAACAAATTTAATTCATTATCTTACGTTTTTATGCATGTGGCTGTGTGTTGTGTTGCTTTGGGGACTTGAGGAAAAAGCAGACTTTTTTTTATAGGCAAGTGTGCACGAGGGTTTAGCTTTATCCAGTTATGGCCGGTTGACCGGGTAGAAACAAGCCAAGATTTCCTTGTTTGTGAGTACACTCCTTCACCACTTATCCGGCATTAAGTTATCCGGTACTTCAGTTATCCGGCACGCATCTGCTGGCCATTTTTTTAATAATTTTATTTAATATTTTTTTTTTAATTTTAAAAATTTTAATTATATTTTACCCGTTAGCAGCCGAGGAGATTAGAGACCTATACATAAATATATATATATATATACATTTTTTCTGTCGGAATTGCTTATTAAAAACAACCATGCTTTTCCGGGACTATAACCCAGAACCCTCCATAGAGAGAACCGGCGCGCAACCCACTGTGCCACAGAGGTCGGCGAAATGCAGGCGGGCGGGTGGCTGAGCAGTAGAGTGCCGGTGTGCTGTGACTATCCTCCTCTAAACGATAAGGGCCGTTCAGTTACGTAATCGCCCTCCCAGCTGCCCTACCCTAGACGGGTAAGTAAATCCCCACGCGCTAAGACCAGCATATCTCTCACGTAATGAAGCAGTCTGTCGGATATCGGGCGATGAAGTTACTGCGAAGCTTGCTTACACACATATGTAAATTTGAGTTGTTTTTGTGTTGTGTTGCATGATAGCTACTAAAATAACAAATGTGAGTTCTGGTTCTATCGAAAAACAAAAAAAGATTGTGTTGTCTACCGAAGATAAAATTGACATTAAAAAATCTTGACGGTGGTGCTTCTGTGAAAGTTTAAATCACTGAAATACTGTAGTTGAGATCAAGAAAAAATATAATCTACACGATGTGATTTGGGCACCTGCTAGAGCTTGGGACAGCATACCCAACTCAGTTTTGCACAAGGTTTGGCATAACCTGTGGCCAATTTTAACATTTGCAGACGTCACCAACAACGAAGAAAGTTAAATTGATGATTTCAAAGGCTTTTGAGACAACAGTGAACACGCTGTTGCAGTATGCCAAAAATATTCCCAACCCTGAAGTTTATGAATTAGGCCTACGTGATGATAATGTTAAGGAATGGCTTCAAGTTGACATTGACGTCCCTGTTGTACATCACTTCACTGACCAGGAAATAATTGAATTCACAGGCGTGACAAACAAATAAGATGGTGATGACAGTGTCAGTGATGACGAAGAAAAACCAGCCGTGAAAATCATGCAAGATGAGTGTCTTTATTATGTAGAGCACTTAATAACTGGCCTGCAGCAGCGAAGATATTTCTCTGAGCAACAAATCATGTCCTTGTACGTGATTCACAAGCAGTTAATAAATGAGAGGCCAAGACACTTAAAACAACAATGTTTGACGGATATGTTCACGTAATTGCCAGCCTCTACAAGTACGCGCACTGAAGCAAGTGATGCAACACCCGGCACAGCACGAGCGGTATGGCAACACCGAACATGAGCGGCTTGACGAGCGACTTGTACAACATAAGCGACAGTGATTAGGCCGGTAAATAAACACGAACCATTGGCAAACTTTAGTAATCTCTGAATGCTGACTTTGTTTGCGTGTTACGTACCTATTCCTGGTTAAACATTTCATAAGTAACTTAATATATGTAACTTATAAATCGTATATTATTAGAAGTGAACAGTTAGTGGAAATAACTTAACATCGTAATTAATAGAAAGATATGTGTAAAATCTACAGACAAGTAGCGATTAGTTGAGGTAAAGAAGGAAACTGCTTTTGCTGCCCACGGCCAGTCATAGCTGGTCCATGAGGGGGGAGGGAGAGCAGCTGATGGCCGCGTCTTATTAGTACCGGTACGTAGTAGGTAGTATTTACATTGATGATTTTATGCGTGTTCAAACCATTTTTCACTGTATTTTAATAATAATGAATAGCATCTGAACTAAAAGTATGGTAATACATTATTTTTGGTACAATTACTGTATTTATCAAAATTATCTTTTGTTTATTTAGTCTCTAGAGGGTGGTGTGTTTATTGGGTAGCCAATAGGATTGCGGCAGTTGAAGGTCAGATGAGAGGGACGCTAGCAGCGACGCGCTAGCAGCGACGCGCTGGTTTTGTGAGAGTTGTTCCCCAGTACTCGTGATGTCCGGACGCTGCTGGGGTGTTGCCCTGGTCCGTGTAATCTTTAATAATGCAAATTATCATGAAGTAGGACAGTAGCCCATTAATGTAGTGATGTTAATATGAGTGGCAAATTTTACGTACACAGGTAGCGTCCGCAGTCGTTTTTACTTTGCAAACTAATTTAGGACATTTTTGAATTCTAGGAAATGTTTCTTCCGCCTGTGCTTATGGCCATTAGTGTGCCTGGGTCTGGTTTTCACCACCCAGTTTCCTTCTTGTATTACATCTTCAGTGCTAAATTTATTTTCTTCAGTTTTTCTTCAAGATGTTTTTCTGTCTGTTCTTTAGTCTGCGAGTTTCTGAGGTCCCAAAGCAAGTGATTTCATGTAGTGTAATGCCATGAAGGATTTGTAAAACCTTGTTTAAAATGACTTTCGGCACTAGAATAAATCAATAATACGAGTAATTTTTTTTTATATTTTGGCCTAGTTTTGTGTTAGAACTGTAGCAAATGTTTGCATATACATCTAAATTAACCATATCAAAACAAAAATTTGAGTTTTGCAACCCAGATTGTAGCAAGGAATACAGAAAAATTATGGTGAGTGAGGCTGTGATGTAACGAGAAGAAGCGGACTTCATTTGCTTTCGTGGGGCAAGTGAGGAGTCGCCCCATTTTACCAGGGTTCATCTTGTATGTTTCTCGTATGCTTGGCGAGTGTGACATCTGGCGTGTAACTGCTGGCGTGCCACACACTCAAAAATTGTTTAAAATTATGTTTGGCTTAGATGATTTGTGAAATAAAACTATTTTAGTTTATATAATTTAAGTCAATACAGTTTGTGTGTATAATTTCTTAATAGTGCTACCTTCTTGACATAAAAGTTCCTTTTTTGCAAGAAAGACCCACCTATAGCTAGGACTGAACCAAGAAATGTAATATTTTCTTTTCAACGGGAGGATTTTAGTGCATTTTATTACTTCAGTTTAACTGGTCTTAATGGTTGTAGGTTCACAATGTTAACAAATTGTTTGACGTGGATAAGTAATTATTTAATATTTTCATGACCAATTTGACCATTTGGCTTAAAGTGCACCCACATTGAGGAAGGTAAGCTCATTAGACTGGTCATTTCTTGGTTTGCATGTTCAGTACTGTTTGTTTTGGTAAGTAATGAAAGCAGATACACAATAAACTTATTGTTTGTACACGACACAGAAGTCACAGGTCTTTTTTACTTAGCACCTCCTAGTTTTCAGCAGTTATATTAGACATGATTTTTATGTAATTATGGATTACTGCCTTCACTAGTTAGATAAATGAAGTACAACTTCAGCACTAAGATTTTACTGTGGTCATTATAATCGTCATTGAACGTGTTAATAAACTGGAATATTGACTGTGTCTGTTATATAAAATTTTATATCTGTGGTTTAATATTAAATCAAATTTGAATAAAAATGTTTATCGATTTAAATATTGCCTTGTTATTCTGTGTGACTTCTTCATATGTTAAATTTTGACAAATGTACGTACAGTATTTACTTTCTTGATTGAGCTTAGTAGTAAATGTGATTTTGAGTGAGTGAAGAGTTTTGGTCAGCGCTTAACATACAGGTCTTTAGCGCGGGTGAGGAGTGACATGATGGGAATATGGAACAACGCCAGAATGAATGGGCGGGGGAAACGGGAGATCCCCGGGAAAACCTGCCGACCACAACCATCGTCCAGCACGATTCCCACATGCGAAAATCCAGGGACCGACCCCGCCGGGAATCGAATCCGGATCGCCTTGGTGGGAGGCGAGAGTTCTGACCTCTCGGCCACTGCGGCCCCTCACGTGAGTTTGAGTTCCTAACTGGGCCATTTGATCAGTACTTACTGTCAGTAAGTACATGGACCTCTTTTGAAGAAGCATAATTGTGAGGAGGCATTTCATAACTATTTATGAGGAAAATGTTCGTCATTACACTAAATGTTGTCCTGTCAGTTGACATTATGTAAAAATTGAGTTCAGGCAAACAAGGATCAATTGCTTAACAAATGTGCCTTTTGTTTTGCAGGCATCAGCAGCTGTCCGATCTTCACAAGGAAAACCTTGCAAAATGGCGGATGACACACAGTGGAAGAAAGTAGCTCTACCATTCAGCTCCTGTCACTATATTTTTATAAATGTTTTTCTTGTGAGATTATTTTGTAATACAGTTTTACATAAGTTCATGTTTTTATTGAATTAATTAAAACATATTACAATCATATCTTTTGTTCAGTATACAGACAGCACATTAGTAGAATTAAAGCAATAAATTAATTTTTTGTGGGACGTGTTGTAGTCTGGTGCTTCAGAATGCTGTCGTAACAAAAATATAGAACTGTTGTACATAAATAAATATTTATTGTTCTGGGCATTAAGTATTTCAGCAGAACTGTTTTTCGTACTGATGTGGATAATACATGTGTGCTCCATTTACAATAAAACCCAAATTCTTTTATTCCTCAGCCTTAATTATTCTTCTTCATACATTCACATAGATTAAGTGGCAATTAACTATACAATATTTTGTTCATCTAAATATATCCATATTTGCTCATGTTTGCGGAGATTTTTGATTTTAAAAAATTATAAATAGTAGTGATATTTTTATTTGCAAATAAATAATGTTTACAGTACCATTTATTAATTTTCACTCTTTTAAACTTATTTAGCATTCATAATACTCCAATGTGACCCCACAGTTAATTTCATAAAGACAACAAAATTAATTTATCATAAAGCAATTTTAAGTACAGTATAGTCCCATAAAAATGAGCATGGTATTAGCAAGACCTCTGTTAAGAGAGGTCTTCTCAAGTATCCGTCAAGAAGTAGCAAAAGTTTTCCATGAAAACTGTGGTTTTTTATCAGAAGAAACATGTACGCCGATGTCGTGTGTGACGAACTTGCAGCTAGTTTAGTGACCTTGTGAAGTGAACGTTCGTTGTCTGCTACACCATCCAACTGGCTCCCTTCCCCTCCATTCCTTCTCCTTTTGTGATGCCTCTGATATGTTCGCCCGTCTTTTAAGCACACCCAACCCCTCCATGCCCTTTTCAAGCACGTGTGTTTCTCTGAAAATAAAATATTGCCCCTGTACACATGACCAGGTTCCGTATGAATGTAGTCATTCACAATCATTGTGCTATCAACTTCAACGTGTATTTTCAGCTTTGGTTTTTTAGTGATAAAGAATTTAGAGTATGACTTTGAATTACAATTTTGGATTACGACTTTGAATTACAACTTTAGATTACAAAATCTGGTGATTTGTGCAGCATTTTGGACTTTGTTTTTTGACGTGATTATATGACATGTGCAGTAAATGGAAGACTTAAGATCTCACTACAAAGTACAAGATCATAATCTCCTCAGAAAAAAAGAAAGTGCTAACTGTAGATTTCGCAAGGTGTAAGAAGGGAAGGGTAGTGGGAATACAGACGAGGTGATGTCATGTACGAGAAGTTTAGTGCTAGGGACTGTCTTGTGGTTAATACATCCCTTGTAAGCATCCTTGCCACTGCTTATCTTAGCTGGTGTATAAATAAATAGTACAATTGATTGTTTTTGTTGCTGGTGATGTGTCAAAGCCGTAACAAAGGGACGATGGGTGCAAATTTCATTGTTCAAAACGATGATGATGAGCAAATTTGTGCTGTTGCTCGGTGTGGGGAGTCTCTTTCGCAAATTGCAGACTATTGAATGCAAGAACGTGTAGTTTATTATTACAGTTTCATAGAAATATACGTCCCATATTATTAGGCGGCCCGTATTTATATCGTCTGTGAAGTAATCACAATGCCCGCATTGCCCACCTAGACTTGACGATGAATAAAACTAACCCCCACGCATCTTAAACGTGTCATACTAACTTCATCGTTGCCGGCCGTCTTCCTCCTGAAACATTTGCATGCTGGGTTCAAGATGGCTTCTCCAAGCCATCTTCGAGTCAGCCAATCAGCGCGTTCGTTTCAAAACTGTGGTTGTTCCAGCGGTCTGTTGCTTCAGCTGCCCCCACACTTACCCAGACATTATTTAAATTGTAACTAATTGACACATTGACAACTGAATTAATAAAATCATCAAATTCAAATCTTCTGGACAGCTGTTACAAGGCAGTTAGGACACTAGGGGCCGGTTTCACCAACAACCCCTAAACTTTAGGGGTCCTTTAAAATAAAATTAAGTGTTCCTTAACACAAATGACTGTTTCACCAATGTTAAGGGACGCTTAAAATCCTTTAAGTAGCCCTTAGTTTAGGTGGCAAAATTCGGGCCCTTAACTCGCTAAGGGACCCTTAGCGAATGTAAACACAGCATAAATTAAAAAATGGATGCTGTGGAAGAGGTTAAAATAGTTTTTATGCGATTAATATTGCTGACGACGTAGCACAATTGCTGCGGCAACGAATTTAGTTATTCAAAACTTTTCCAGTGGTTTTATTTTGAAGAATGTGACGCTGACTTTTTGTAAATTTTTCGAATGAGATTGCATGGTTATGTTGCACAGTAATTAAACAGTTTAGGCCTGTAATTGTAATTCGTAAATAAAAAACAAACTTTTGTGATAAATTATTTTAGCAGTCATTGAAAATAATCTGTTGGTTGTCAATAGACTATAGCCAAACATTTTGCTACATATTGTAAATATTGCCGTTGATTGTCATCCAACTTCCAAACTAATGTTTTTGTGCTCTTTTTAATAGTACACAAAGCATTTCCATGCAATTGGTATAACCTATTAGGGCTTTAAGAACATAGATTGCATGCATTTTCCGACCAAAACTGATAATTCAGTGTGACTTTTGTTGTAAGAACTAGCGAACGACTCGTAGACACAGTTTTTCTTGCTATAGGCCTACCCCAACATAATATAACTGACCTAGTTCAGGCCATTTTGTTACTCAACCAGCTCCCAGATAACTGAAATAACAGTAGCCTACTGCATAGTGGACTTGAAGGTATGAAGGTTATACACAAATTTTGTTTTTATCCTATTGTCAACACACATAGCCAGGCCTAAACAAAAGCTGCCTTGGGTGATCCTGTTTTGAAATGCATAACAAAGGTGTAAATTAATTTACTGGGCTTTTACATGTATGTAGGCCTCTATGTTTAAAATCATACTGATTGGAAGCTGTGGTCAGGTAGGCCCTGAATGCCATAAAATTGCACAAAACAACTCTTACAGATGCACCATAAGTTACCAGTTCAGGATAGCTTTTCACCTACAAAAGCATGAAATATCTGTTACCTCAGCATAAGTTAACTGTTTGGAAAATAATTGCTTACCTCAGGAGGTATATGGCATTATTGAACACTATGTTACTGTACTTTTAAGTTAAATATTAAAATTTAAAGTATTCTCATTTAAGTAGGCCTTTACTACAGTTCCAGACTTTTTTAAGCATTTCATCAGCTTCAGAACATCAAGGATTTGACGGGTAAACCCTCGATTCAGAAGCTCATCCAGGATGTGCAATATATATTGTAGCTGACACAAATGATGGCCACCCTCTTGTACAGTGTATAGCACTTCAAAGAAGCAATTATTTTGTGCTTAAGGTCTTAAAAACACATCAGCTCTAATGCACCACGTCTACAGTTATGTCATTCAAGTGGTAGGCAGTTTACATCAGAAACTAATCTTTAAAAGTAAATGCCACTAAGCACAGGCTGCCTACCTAATTTTTTCTACTCCATATCATGTATTTATTTATTCAGCGTCCCATGTACACCCATTACTGACTTGTTTTGGACTTGTTAAGCTATATACAAACATAAAATAGTACATAATTAAAAAAAATTGATTATGTACATGGGTATCCTGATGCTATTTCCTTTCCTCTGTACTCTGCCTTAGTTAATTGACAGGCTGTAAGTTAGAACTGAAGTTACTGTAGCTATATATTTTGACATTGGTATCGTAAAATAAAACAGAGCGGATGAGTTCTATTTTATTATTCGATACCACTTATCTGGTATCGAATAGTAAAATAAAACCCATCCGCTCTATTTTATTTTGCGATACCAAATCGAAATATTACAATATTGTGTGTTCCCGCCCCAAACCCCACATTCCCAGTTTGTTAGGGAAGGGGGGAGTTAAGAATGGTGCGACGTCATAGACGCCATATTTGTTGCATCATAACATTTTTTGTTTATGTTGGGGTATCGAGAAGTAAAGTTGTCCCTCTGTAAATACATTTTAGGAACATTCTTACTGCACCATGTTTGGCACAGGCAAATTTGTTAAAAAATCTTTATAGGTAACTTAAAATAAATGTAATTTCATAATAAGCCTCCTTTTTTTTAGGCTTAGACTGTGCTGATCATGTAACACAAGAGCATTACAATGTTAGTAAATTAACCAAATATTAATTCAATTCATTAAGAAATGCAGTATCAATTCGAATTTGACGCTTTTGTATAAGTCCAAGTTTGCTTTAAAAAAATTACATACAAGTTTCCATTCTCAAATTTGTCACGAGATTGTAAACATTACCTACAGTTCAGTTGGATGCCACTTGAGGCACTGATGTAAATAAGGAACAAGTGGAAGATGGAACTTAAAGAAGGACGGTAACGTCTTGTTGTGCTCTGAAATAAGTCTTATTATTAAATGAATTCCAACAGGTTATGGGCCCAGATAAAGTTTTCCCGTGATTAAGTGACAGTGTGTTTAAAAGTATCGTGCGCGGCAGTGTCGGGAAAGTGTGTTTGATAGTAGTATGGAGCAATATCTCTGAGGTTGTTTTGTATTGGAGTCGGTAACATGGTGGCGGGTATGTCCTCCACGAACTACCCACTGTTGACAGATACGAATTTCAAGAATTGGAAGTTCCGTGTTTTGTCACTGCTAGACGAAAAAGAAGTGAGATGGGTAGTAGATGTGGAAGATAAAACAGGACTGGCGGAAAAAGAGTCGGAGAAGTTTAACACAGCGGATAAGAAGGCCAAGAATTTTATCAGAAATTATGTGACTGATCGTCACATTGACTATGTCAGAGATGGCAAAACAGCTGCGGATATACAGCTTCAAGCAAGATATTTGAGAGGAAGAGCACCATCTCAAAATTGCTAATAAGAAAGAAGTTGCTAACATTGAAGTGCAACACATCTCTACAGGAACACTTCCATAAATTTGGCAGCTTAATTCGGGATCTGGAGGGAATGGTGTCAACTCTGGATCAAGATGACAAAGTCTACCATCTACTTCTCACCATGTCCGAACAATATGAGAATGTGATCACAGTACTGGAAACAATAGATACGGACTTGACAGTGGACTTCGTGAAGTCACGGTTACTTGATGCAGAGTTAAAAATGACTCACATGCAAGCAGAAGATACAAGCAAAGAATCATCTTTTTTTTCTTCAAGACCACAGAGAAGGTGTTTTGGATGCGGAGATACCTGTCATGTTGTTGCAGAGTGCCCTAAAGCAGAAAATCACAGAGATGTTTTCCGTGGTAGAGGAAACCGAAACTATTGAGGATTAAATCAGAGATATAGTAGTCGAAGTAGTGGAGGGCACAAGTCAAGCTACATGTGCTCAGAAGATGCAGAAGTTACATTTGTTGCCACTACGGGAAAAGAAAAGGCAGCTCTTGCTAAAGATAAGGGGAGTGCGGATGAAATTACATTCATTTTAGATTCAGGGTGCACCGACCACCTTATGATGCCAAGTATGATGTTGTACATGACCAACATTGAAGACATGGAGAGGCCAATCAGAATTAAGGTAGCAAATGGGGAAGAGTTGACAGCCAAACAAAGAGGGACACTAAGGGTGTGCAAAGGTGATGTAAAAATAAAATTGGAAGCCCTTATAGTACCAAGTCTTACATTCAATCTGCTGTCTGTGAAGAAAGTCATCAACTCTGGGAAACAAGTTATTTTTAGTAATACCAAGGCAGAAATAGTTGATGATAGTGGCCTGAACATTGAGTGTTGTACATCAGGAAAGCTTTATGTGGCAGTGTTTCCTCTTCGTAAAGTAGAACTCTGCTGCTCGGTGAATGTGGAAGATCTGTGGCATAGGCGACTTGGTCACCTGTTTCCCCAGAGCTTGAGATTGATGGGATTGCCTAACTCCAACAAAGTGTGTGACTCATGCCGGCAAGGGAAAGCTCATCGGCTACCTTTTCCCAGGAGTACATCACCCAGGTCTAACAGGATTGGAGAATTGCTGCACACAGATGTAGGTGGTCCATTCGCCACCCCTACAAACGACGGTGAGCAATTCTATCAAACCATTACAGGTGACTTCACACTTCTGTGTTGTATACCTTATGAAGACCAAAGCTGATGCCGCAGGAAATCTCATAGACTTTATAAGACGTTTGGAAAAACAGTTTGAAGAATAGTGTAAAAGTCGTGTGAGGTGCGACAACAGAGGAGAGTTCTCGTCAAAGAAATTGAAGGCATTCTGTACTGAGAATGGCATCACTGCTCCATACTCCCCACAAATGAATGGAGTAAGTGAGCAGCTAAACAAAACATTACTAGACAAAGTAAGAACAATGTTCACAGAAACAAATCTGCCAAAACACCTGTGGGGGGAAGCTATACGTACTGCAGCTTATCAGCTCAACCGGTCCCCTACTGCAGCACGTGAAGGAGGAATTCCTGCCCAGCTCTTTTTGGAAAAAGTTGACCTCACAAAAATGAAAATTTTTGGAAGCAAAGCGTGGACAATGAAATTTCCACAGAAAGACAAGTTGGACAACGGAGCTAAACCAACCAGAATGGTTGGTTATAGCCCTAACGGTTATAGGGTTTGGGACCCTGTTACAGGCAATGTACAAGTGTCGAGAGACGTTACATTTGATGAGACTGATGTGTGGTATGAGGAGCAGAACACCCCAGCTACACCAAACATTAATATCAGTGATGATGGTGCCAAGGGACGTGAAGAAATCACCACCAT